>VVHJ01058010.1:0-21453 GCA_015107715.1 Tylochromis polylepis | reverse complement strand
CTGAGCCTTTCACAAACACGCGCAGAAATTAGATTTTTAGCATGCATATATACCATAAAACCTCTCAGTGCATTTCTGATGACAATTCTGTGTTTTTAAGTGCGCTTATGTGGGTAAACTAATGACAGTAATTACACTGAGGTATTTCATTAATCAGATTCTGCAAGCACCTCCAGATTGAAAGGGAAAAGAAGCAGAGGTGAGCTGAAACGAGAGCAACGATTAATGGACTCCAGTGTGATTCAGCAGAATTAGATTAGCTTCAGTATCTTTTGATCGACTCACCTAGACTGCTGCAGCATTTATTCCCTGCTTAAAAATGCAGTTTGAAGGGGTTTAAAGAGGGTAATGATCTACAGAAGATTTTATGGTTTAATGTCAAACAAAAAAATGAGCAACATCTACAGAATAAGCCAAAACACCAAAGGGCATGTTTTATCAGTTAGTATCTACGTACAGACAGAGTTATTCTGTGAAAACTTGATCATTTAAAGATGGATGAAGGTCATTTAGGGAGAACTGGAAAAAGTGAGAGATGTGTAGGAAAAGAGAAGAATGGGCGCTGAATAAAAGAAAGAGGAGAGGAGTTGTGGGAAACCCAAATGAGAAATTAGAGATTAAAAAAAATGGGGCCAGGAGGGAAGGAGTTAAAGACAGGAGATGAAGAGAGATCAAAGAGGGAGGGAAAGGGTGAGAGGAGGACGGATTTAAAGGAGGAATAAAGAAGCAAAAATGAACAGATTGATGCAAAGTACAGATGAGGAGTGACAGAGGGGCGAATCAGAGATAAAAAACCAATAAGTTGAGGAAGGAAGAGTACAAAATGAGTGATGGGAAGTGCGTAAGGAGAGCGGGCAGTGAATAAACAGAGGAAGGAATCAGTAGTCGTGGTATCACAGTAATATCCAGGTCTCTTTGGTAAGATACAAACAATCAAACAGATCATTCATCTCTTTGTATATCTAACAGTTGGTTGCTTTAATGGCTCTTCCAGTCTTTGGTTGCAAAGCTAACACTCTAATGATGTTTTTACCACTCTGTCATTAACTGGTTCATCCATTCTTCAAACTGGTAGTCGTTTCAATCCTTCACCTCAAAGCTGAATGAAGTGCATATAACTCAGAAAAGTTCGGATCCAACAACTTTGTTTTGGTAGGTCTACAAACGGTACTTCATTTGTGTCCATTTGAGCAATTATTTGGCGATGCAGAGCAAAGGATTTTGGGTATGCAGCCAATGCAGACATGTTGTTATGCAGTCCTGCAAAAAAAACAACCAACAGAAAAAAAACCAACAATATGTAGCCTGATGGTGATGATGCTGTGAGAAGGTAGTTTTAACCCTGTAATGCCCTGTGTATCATATTTGATACATGGCTTTCTGAGACCTCTATCTCATCAACACGATCAATAGTTGCCATAATTTCAAAATGTTATGGACAAAACTCTTTTTTTTGTCTAAAATTAACATTGTTGTTAACAAAAAGTTGCCAAAAACACCCAGTGTCTCAAATGCGATACAACAAATATATCATAAATATATCATAAAAATATATCATACACAATTTTGTGGATTTTGTTATAAGGGTTAATAAACATCTTAGTTCCAAAAAATCTGAATTTTCTGGCTATTTTTTGATGGGTTGGATTTTACAGGATTAACTGCATCACTGGTTTCAGAAAACTCGATATACATGCTCGTGAAGTCAGTAGCTAGTTTAGCAGAACACTTTTTCATCATTGCCATCATCCTCAATAAGTGTCTGAATTTCTTTAATCTTTCTTGTAAGATAACTTGATTTCCCTTGGCACTTTAAGCTGCTGAAGCTTTTCCTTTTGTGCTTTAAAAGCTGGCTTCTCTTTTCCAATTGCTCCATATTAATTGCTCTGCCACCAAGCTATGTACCTCTTAACCTCACTAGAATTTTTACACAGTTCTTTTTCAATACATGCTTAATTATCACTTAAAGCACGCACAGCATCTTGCTTTTCAGATGCAGGGTCTTCTTACTGACAAAAGGATGCGGGAAACCCAAGAAAAATAAAAAAAAGTAAGACAGGCATCCTATTTCATGTCTTCTGTGGTAATGCAAGTTTCCATACCATCTTGCTACAGGACGTGGAATTTATGGTTGAGCAGAGTGACCTCCACTCCAAGGCCCTGCCTGCAGTGAACCCTGGTTTATTTGTTTTATAAAATTTTTGAAAGTAAAATTTGCCTGTTTAACTACAGCTTCTTCTTGATCACTGGCTCCACTTTGATGGTATATCCAGTTTCATATGTTTGCTGCAGACTGAGCAACTTTTTGTTGGCAGGTTAAAATGTCTGTATTTTGGCCAAAGTTATAATTGCTAAATCCCAATGCACATGTCATTTCCTTATTCCATATGTTATGAGTTGTTGTTTTTTTTATCATAAATTGTATGTAATACATACTTGGGTTGTTGAATTTACACACAAGGAATTTAACTGTGCAAGTGGCAATGAATACCTGCACCTGTGAAATTAAAATTATTTGCTCGGATTATGTTTTTTTCTCGTGTGCGACTTTTAACAGAAAAAGTTTTCCATACATTTGCCTCACAGCAAAAAGGTTCATGGTTTGAGCCCTGACTGTGGCCTTCCTGCGTGGAGTTTGTATGTTCTCCATGTGCTTGCGTGGGTTTTCCCTGGGTACTCTGGCTTCCTCCCAGAGTCCAAAGACATGCATATTAGTTCAAATGGTGTTTCTAAATTGACCATGTACAATATGAGAGGTAAATAAAGTGCTTAAAAGTGTATTGAATGAAGTGCTGTAAGAATATATGGTTAAAATGTGACTTTTAGTGTTAAAGGGCTTTAAGTAATCAGTGAGACTAGAAAAGTGCAAGTACATTACATTAAAGCAATAACCAAAGTTTGCTGGTAATTTAAACATGCATGCTTCAACAAGTTTGACGTTCTTTACTGAAAAAAGAGAATGCACATTTATAATGATCCAGATTTTGCAGGAATGCAACAGAAAAGCAAATTAAGCATTTCTCACTTTTTTTGCTGTTAGTTGAATCAGGCTGATATTTCACACTTATGTTCTTGTCTGTTTCATCCTCGGAGGTTCCGCACAGATCTTTGTTGTTTTCACTGATGAACTCTTTGTCAGCCGCTCCTGCTTCAGGGTCACAGCCTACAAACATCACACATTACTTTAATTAGTGAGTTCCTGCATTTTATTACATGATGTAGAACTGTAAGTAGAACTGAAACTGAGATAACTTTATAATTAGTAGACAAGTTAATATGAAAATGTGTTATTAACCCCTTTACCTTTCTCTTTGTTTGGGGATGGCCCTGGAGACTTGACTTCAGATTGTCCTCCTAATTTTGTGCTGTCATCACTATTTTCTGATTGTTTAACATCAGTGTCTTCATCATTCTGAGAAAACAAATACTTTCATTTGTTTGTCATCTGCGAACAATTGATGCAGAATTAAGATGAAAAGGACTAAACTGTAAGACAGCAAATAAACACTTATCTTAAACACTTCTCTTATCCCAATGAAATCAGGGCGTAAAATGACTTTTTATGCCCTCAGTAAATGTTTTGAATGAGTTTATGGTTCATTTTATAAATTGTGGTATCATGTAGAGAAAAAAAAGATGATTAAACAAGGTATGCTTTAGGTAGTGACTACTTTGTGAGATAAAAGTCTCTGTTGCAAAGGCTCTGTTTGCGGTAGTTTTTAGTCTAGATTTAGGGATGAACAATACACCAGGGGATTTGAGAGTCCTACTGATGACATGAGGCTGCAAAGGTTCACTGATGTAGGTGGTGCTTTGCCATGCACAGCCCTGAAAGTGAAAAGAAGCCTTTTGAATTGAATTCTAAATGTATTAGTGAGCCAGTGCGATGATATTAATGGAAGTGTGACATGAGAACATTTGGAGGATCTCGTAAGGAGCTTAGCAGCAGCATTCTGTACAAGCTGTAGACGAGCCAAATAAGTTTTACTGAGGCAGGTAAAGAGTGAAGTACAATAATCTAGGTGAGATTAATAAAAAAAACATGAATAACAATTTCTATCTTTTTCTCTATATAAAGTTTACAAATATTTCTCAGCTGATGAAAGCAAGAACAAAGCAGATCCTTAACATGCAAATCCAATGACATCAAAAGTAAGTCCAGGCCTCTAATAGATGGATTAACATAACAGGAAAGTGAACTGAGATTTCTAATGGCCTGGAAGACCAGACTGGCAGGGGCACAAATAAGGATCTCTGTTTTGTTCTCATTCAACTGGAGGAAGTTATCTGGCGTCCAAATTTGCTGTAATTCAAACAATTCTGCACAATGAAAGCGTTAGAAACACACTGAAGTTTAAAAGTGATATAAAGCAGAAACCATAACAATGATAAAAAATGTCATTGGATGATCTTAAAAGCAGGTATAAAGGAAGTAAATACAATGAAAATAAAATAGGGCCAAAAACAGAACCCTGTGGGACACCATGTAATGGGGTACTGATGATGATTTGTAAGTAGATGTGACAACAAAGACTCTTTGTTGTCACTGAAGCCAGACTGAAACTTACAGAGGATGTTAAATTCCTCCAGATAGTCCAATAGCTTCTGTAAAATGACCTTTTCTAAGAGTTTCATAATAAAAAGCAGTTTTGAGATGGGCCTAAAACAGTTGGTGGATTTGGTGGATCTATCTTTTTTCAACAGAAGGTTATGGCATCAGTAGGACCCTCAGGTCTTCTGATCAGGGTTCATTATCCATCCCTAAGTCTAGACTAAAAACTAAAGGTACCAGAAAAGATGAGGTAGGAAAAAATATCAGTGGCTTCCACCTGTAAAACCATTCCTATTTTGGGGGGTAGTCCCAATGTTGCTCCTCTAGTGCACCCATTGTTAATTTAATTAAAACCAAAGCAGCAGAAACTGATTAACATCCCCCTCTGCTACTTAACTCAATTTTGATTTTAACTGACTTGAATATGCTATCTGCGCAAAAACCAAATTAAGGAACTTTTTTTTAACAGTGTGTAGCCCGGATGGGAATTCAGGAGTAGGTACTCATAATTCCATGGGCTTAAATGCCACAGTAATATAAGGTGTTCACAGTTAATCTCATGTGATGTAAATGTAACCTGAATGTAATGTGCACTGTAATATGTCACAAGGTAAATGTAGTTAATCAGAGCAACAAAAACTATTATGTGAATCATAAAGTATGATTTCCTGGTGTGCAACTGAAGGTAGTAGAAGTAATGTTCAGAGTTTGAATGTTCTAGAGGGCCGTGAAGGTAGCATATGTGTGGTCCGATGTATCTGTTATGATCAAGGATGAGGGGAGAGAAAGTGGCGAAGAGATGCACGAGTGTTAGCTGAACACAATTAAGAGACTTGGCTGGTTTTACTGAGGTTAACTAGCCCCCCAAAAAAGAGGTGTGAGTAGAAGTTAACAGTGTGAGAGCTTCGCAATAGAGTGTGGGTGAAGTGACTTTTTTCTGACGGTCGCACCACCGTGGGAGACTGTGTTTCCAGCTGTGACTGCTGAGGCTAAAGGTTAGCCCGGACTGCTTGTCGGTGCAACGGAGGCGGCTGTTATGGACTGTCGGAGAGCTGGACAGTGACTGGCTAACGCGCTGTAGCAGAGGGAGCGTGGTGTCCTCAGGGAGAGCGGAGATTGGATGCTGTTTGGGACTGTGGAGCTGCGACCTACCAAGCCACTGTAGTGTAAGTTGGACTTTTTGTGCTCTTACCGAGGAGAAGAGGATGTTTCACCATCGCACAGTGTGAGCGACAAACAGGCCTGCAACAAATGTGAGTGTGTGTGGGGCCCATGTGTGAATATCGTGTATTTAGTGTATTCACATAACATATTTTGGAGATAACCACCAAGAGGTGATAACTTGACTTTGTCTGGGTCGTTTCTTTTACTATTGGTTAAGTTTAACCTGCAGGCAAGGGGTTTACTGTTAGTTTCCCTGATTCCTGTCCATACCAGAACCCTTTGTGGTATCTGGGCTGTAACGAACCTAACCTAGGGAGTCGAAACTGAGGTAAGTGGGTTTAGATTCAGTATAACGGGTGGGGTGCTACACTTGTCCCATGTAAAGCCTCGTGCACATGAAGGTGATGAGAAAGACTTTGTTGTGTTTTGTTAATGTTGCTGTCCAGTCCGTCTGTCTGTGTTCATGTATTCACCTGGAACCATTCTTACTGTGTTTGATGTGAGGGAAGTAAATTCAAACTGGGCCGACCGTAGTCACAAAGCTTTTATCTGGCACGGTGGGGCATGCCTGTGTTTCTGAACATCACGCCGTCTGTCTGTCTGCTGAGCTGTCACCTGTGGTTTAGTCTCTGAACAAGTTTACATTTAACACACAGTCTCTTTCACATATGTTCACACTCTGTAGCTCATAGGTGGGGAACTCACCTATTTTCTAATGTTTTCTCCAATTCAGGGTCCCGGGTGTCAGTGAACAAAAGGCAGGGTACATCTGAATAGGTCGGCAATCAATCATGCATTAACTTATAGATACACAATCAGACTCACAGTACACATGTCAATTTAGAATCACCAGAATCAGTGTCACGGTGGACTGTGGGGTGTGGAGGGAGTACCTGGGAGAAATCTCAGAAAATGGTTCTTTATCGTTATTCTTATGCTTGGAATAATTTACGTTTGAAGATGAGATCATTGTTTAAGAAGGAAAAAATAAAAATGGATGGATCTGATATAAGGTACACTTTTGGTTATAAAGTTTCAGGTCTTTGATTTGGTTTTTGGTAATTATAAATTCTGAAGATTTGTTATCAGAGTGGACAGAATAAAAATTAAGGTTTTGAAATTTCCTTGTAATTTTCCACAGTGACAAAGAATCGTGAACTTATGTTATGTTACTGCATACTGTATATTACTGTTCAGGTTGCTGGTGGTGTCAACTGCAGGAGGACCAGCACCCACACGGTGGAAGCTAGCTGGTCTCCCATGCATAAATATAAAACAGCAATAATAATTTAAAAAACTGAATCTGTTAAATCAAACGGTTGGGGCGTAGCGCATGATGCATATAAGTAATCTAACTACTCTGTTTACATAGAGTAATCCTGCTGACTACTCAGGGTCCTGAGGTCATAGGTCATGATGAAAACCTGCCTGTTGAAGAACAGCTAAACACCTCATAGCACTTCATTAAAGTTTGTACCGTGGTCTGAACGTAACTCTACCTCCACACAGTCACGTGACTTGTATTTTCGGGCTTACATGCCTGGCATAGCGGCTGCAGGTCGACTCTTTCCACGTCTCAAATTAAAACATTTATTTCCGCGAAAGGAAGAGGATGGCGTGCTGGAATGGAGACGGTGCCTCGCTCGTCCTGTGTTTGAGTTTATTAATGAGGATGCTGGCAGCGCTGCGGCCACAGCCTTATATAGACCGATGGAGTTATCGCAGCAGAGGCAGGATCTCCGTGCTCCACAGCTCATCCTGTTTTAGGCTGTGTTCAGTCAGATGGCTGCAGGCAGGTCATTTATAGCCAGTTTATTAGGCACACCATCAGTCTGACACTGTGGTGCACACCTCTCCCGTGAAGAATGTTTCTGCTGCTCAGTGAGTTTGAACGAAAGTCCTCCAGTGACAGAAGCAGGACAAACCGCACAGCTTGCCATCAAATAATTGCATTTTATCGAAGCTGCTGTGACTCGGGTACACACAAACGCCTGCACGTTGCACAGAGGTGGTTCGGGCTGTGAGAGAACGTGCTAGATGGCATTCAGGGTTTTTACAGTACAGAGATTTTAAATTCAGTTTGACACGCAGCTGATGTACTGATGTTAAAACAGCTGGACAGGTGATACAGGTGAAAGGCTGCTGCAGTCATCCTGACAGGACAGCATCAGTGTCAAGGGCTGGAAACATTTCTTGGTCTTGCTGAAGTGATTCTGTCTTTTTCCCTAAGGTGGGGTCTGCTTTGCCTTGTTTTCGTTGGGCAGTGTGTGAAGTTTGCAGTGTGTCATACTGAGTTTACCGTTGTGTTGCTCTCAAACTGTCTGATGTCACTCACAGGCTGTCAGGTCATGTCACAGTGGCTGGTGAATCAGCCAGTGTGTGCTCTGTGATTTATCTCACGGCGTCACTCGGTGAGACTTTGGTCTTTAATTGCTGACTGTCTGTGAGATGCGTGGCACACCCTGCAGGTGTCGTGTCTCTGGGAATCCCCGGTCAGGACTACCTGTAAACAGAGCTGCAGTCTGCTGCTGTCTGTGGGGACCTCAGTGTTTGAGCCTTACCAGGTCATGTCCAGCGTTTCACTGTGTTTGTGAAGCTGTACACTCAATGTGTTTGAGAGGGTGAAGCTCTGATTATCCCACAGTCGTCCTCTGCAGTCTCCCCACTGTCCGACACATGATTGGTCTGGATCACCTTCTTCTAGGTGTTTGAGAATCCAGGAAATGATGAGATATTAAACATGTTAAACTCTTTCTGGAATGTGTCTGCTGTATTGGCATCATTGTGCCAGTTTATAGTTAGAAAGCATCACTGAGGCAGCTGTTGCATTTCCTGTCGCCGGTATTTGTTAGTGTGAGGAAGGATTCATCTGCTCTGATGGCTCGAACAGAAGAGCAGAGACCGGGCCGCTCGCTGCTTCCACAGGATGACACGACCTGCAGGGGGTACTTCTTCCTTTCCTTTCTTCTTTCCTTTCCTTGTCATGCCTTCCTACTTTCCTTTTCATTCCTTCTTTCCTTTGCTTTTCATTCTTTCTTTCTTTCAAGTTTCTGTTAAGGACTATTGTGAAAAAAATAAACAAATAAAAATAGAAAACTGAAGTTTCTGTAGTAGAGCGCAAAAAAAAAACCTTTCAGTGTTTTCTGTTGCTATCACGTTGGTACAGTATGAATGAGCGTGGCAGCAAATCTATTAAAATACAGTCAAAAGTTTATACCCTCCTTCACATTTTCCAAAGCCATCCAGGGGGCCTGACTGCATTCTGTGCCAAGCCGATTGTGGCCCCTGGGCTTTATGTTTGACAGCCCTGGTATAAGGTGTCTGTCAGCTTCCACCCCTCCCTCCTCGCTGCCAGTCAAAGCAGCCTGTGACATCATGGTGGTGTGTGGTCGGATGCCAGATCAGTGAAAGTGAGATGATTAGAAATGTAACAGCTGACTGGAACACGGACACACAGGACCACAGAGCTGCTGCAGGTGTGCAGACCTGCGTCCTGTGTGCCAGCGGCTCGTTGAGGGGGCTGCCTGTAGCTGCCTGCTGGATGTTTGCTGACAGGCTGCAGAGTTGGTTCGTGTTTCGGTCTTTTCTCAGGGGGCTGAAGGTGCGGGGGATTTTCAGCTTGTCAGATGTCTTCTGTCTGCTGTGTGGAGCAGATAAACACCACGCCACTCTCTTCCTTATTAGGCCAGCCTGCATTCAGGCAGCAGCACCACATCCCTGCTCTTCGTCGCAGCGTCAGCCCATAAAGCAGACACATCACTGCAGCTTTTTCCTGTCACAGCCGACAACGGGGGAGGTCGCTGCTGGCCAGTGGCCACGTCTCCAGACTTGGTGTACTTTTTATCTTGCTTCTCCTTCCTCCACAGAAACCCTCTGCAGTGATAAAAAGCTGACTTGCGTAGAGTTTATATGTTATCTCTGATTTTTATAGAGGCAGTAAATCAGACGGACCTCTGCAGCTCCGAGAGCATTTCCATTCTTTTAGCTTCTCCGTGCATTCACAGTCTGTCACTGCGTCGAAGCAGCTTTCATTTCAAGATTTTGCAACTCGGATTCCCAAAAATCAGGATCCTGCGTAAATCTTATAAACTCTTATTTTATTTAAAATAAAACACAGACAACAAATCAAATCTTCAAACTGACAACATTTTCCACTGTTAGAAAAATATGAGGTCATTTTGAATTTGATGGCAACGACTTTAAGGAGTTCTGACAGAAAACGAAAGTCTGCAAAAGTCAGTGGTGCTAATGAGAAACAGCTGGAGGAAGAGGACACGTGATCACATGATCGGATATCAAACCAGCGTCTTATAGAGGCAGAAGGTCACCGAGCCGCGAAAACCAGTAGCACTCCCAGAAATCAGCATCTGTGAGCAGCTCAGTGTGCCCTCCACATGTGCAGGTTACAGCTCCAAAGCTCCTTTAAAACTGATCTGAAGTCAGACCCACCCAAACATGGACGCTGCTCATCATCAGCGCTCGGGTCAAAGCCTGCAGCTCTGATCTGTGGCGGGGGGGAATCAGTGCCTGTGGACTTCATGTTGGAGCTGGACGATGCTAAACCGCAGACTGCATCTATTCCAGCAGAACGGCGTCAGAGGAGAAGAGTCTGGCCATTGAACCTGTCCGCCTGCAGTCCAGACCTCTGACCAGCCCAGAACATCTGGAGCACAATGAGACCAACAACAGGACGAAGCAGAGCCAGGACTGCTGAGCAGCTGAAATCCTCCATCAGACCAGAACAGACTGATGTTAGAGAGGAAACATGGAGCTGTCCTGCTTTACAGCTGACCTAAGAATGGTTCATTTTCTCTGTTTTAACATGTGACATGTTTCTGTGTTTGTATGTGATGAAATGAGAGTTTATGAGACTGTTTTCAGTCTCGTGTTACACAGAGACGTCACATTTAGACAGTTAATATCCAGAAACGGATCAAAATGTAATTACTGATGAAGAACAAACAACCCACTAAATTTGTGAAGGAGCTGTTTTGAGGTGTTTTCCTTTAATGGCAGCAGCCCTCGTTAACTTCAGACCTGGTGTGTGTTGTTCTCAGTGGGTGTGGAGGAAAGTCAGGTGACAGTGAGTTGTTCCCTTTCTGACTGAATGTGGGTGTAAGTGGAGTCTTTATATAGGCTGTGATGAGCGCACCATGGACATCCAAGTCTCTGTGTGTTCTTTGGTTTCAGGCCAAAGCTGTGAGGTGTGGTTGAAGCTTTACAGCAGAGTCTCTGGTGGAGAAACTGCTGCGTATCGGCTGGGCGGGTTCAGTTAGATGGGTAATAAAAATACCCAGCGGTAACTGTAATCTGCATTATCAGGTTCTTTAAAGATGACTTTAAGTGAAATAATAATGAATCAGGCTTTAGTTTCATACTGAAACCCACCGAAAGGCACAAAGTGGATCACTTCTGTTTTTTAAACCCTGTGAGGTCTAAGTCATCCTCGTTGATCCCAAACTCTGACAGCAACCTCAACCTTCTCTTTTTGGAGAAGACAGAATGATTTTGTAGAATAAGTTCATCACTGATGATGATTTACACTTTATTGGTTCATTTTTAAATAAACTCTAAGAGTTCTTTGGTTATTTTATTTTCATATTTAAATTCTTCAATCAGGTCCGTGTCCTGCTCATTTCTAAAATATCCCACATTCTTGCTACGTAAAGCTGAATGAGTACAGATTCTTTGGATGAATAAAACTGAAGCACAAACGTCCACAAAGCTGAAACTGTGACACAAAACAAACTGTGTCCTTGGATCACTGAGAAAAGCCCCAAAGCATCAATCTGCTCACATTAAATAAACATGGGAATGGATGCAGGCCATCTTCAGTTTCCATTCTCACACACGCACACACACACAGGATGGTCCAATGCAGCCTGCTGTAGCCTCCAGGCCTGCCTCCAACACTGAACAAACAAACTGTGTCATCATGAAATCATCTTCTCGCTGTCCTCACGTCTTCTCTGTTTTTCACATGAAATTCAGAAATAACTTTAAAATAACTGATTCTGATCAGCTGATTCTATTCTGTGCATCCTCACACAAGGTGAGCTATTTAAGATGCCATCAGTCCGACCCCACTCCTAACCCTGCTGCCTCACCCAAACAATTCAGATTTGATTTCCTAGAGTTGTAAATATTGAATTAAATATAATATTTGGATTGCCTGGGTTAGGCAATCTCTCTTTAGCTCTCTGAGCTCAAATCACTGCAGCCCATCTCTCTGGCTACACAAATAAAGTTTGTACGGAGCAGTGCTGGTGAACAGAAACGTGAGGTCACACATGGTTCCGGTGTTTGTGTAAATGTCGTTTGCCTCTGCCCACCGTGCTTCCTCCTCTTTGTCGTGTCTTGGGCTTCTGCACACTTCTCCTTCTGCAAATTCTCTCTCCGGCTTTTCTCTGTTTCAGCAAAACGATTCGGATAAATATAATCGATGACGAAGAGTATGAGAAGAACAAGAACTTCTTCCTGGAGATTGGAGAGCCTTGGCTGCTGGAGATGAGTGAGAGGAAAGGTGGGGGGGTGTCGCCTTCCCGTACCCTGACCCCACCCATATCACCAATAACCTTTGACCTCAGCCAGCCCTGTTGATGTGGTGTTTAATTTCATAACGAGTGCGAGAAAGTTTGAGTTGAACTCATCCTTTAATAATCTGAACTAATCATGTATCTGTATTCCAGGAGGCAGATAAGGTGTCTGTGTGTGTGTCTGTGAACTAATGCATGACCCCTGACCTCTGACCCCCCCCCCACAGGAAGACCATAGCCATTAAAATAATTGATCACGAGGAGTATGATAGGAATGCCAGCTTCTACGTAGAACTGCAGGAGCCGTACTGGAACAGAAGGAGATGGACAGGTGTGAACGGGCACCTTAACCTCTCTGATGACCTATGACCTGTCCTCCTTTGCCTGTCTTTGTGCAGTTCGTCTTTGCTGCTGTCACTCCTTTGCCCTCAGCTGGCGTCCTATTCGTCCGGACTGAATTATGACTGGCATCAGTGCTGAGAGATGCTAGGACAGTTTAAGTCAACTTGATTTATATGTAAGGTAACGACAACAAAATCAAAGTGCTGATTACATTTCGCTAGGCTTATATAAAACTTGCTGTTCACTCAGAGGTTGAATGATTTTGCTAAAAGTTTTGAGTTTATGGCAAAATCAGGCTTATAAAGCAACACCTGGTGTCACTTTTTAACACACTTCTTGTCAGGTTAGTGATGTGAAGGCACATATAATCAAGTCATCTGTTGTCTTAAACAGCTCTTGGACGGTCCCTCCCTGAGCCTGGTTCTGCTGGAGGTTTCTTCCTGTTAAAAGGGAGTTTTTCCTTCCCACTGTTGCCAAGTGCTTTCACACAGGGGGTCATCTGATTGTTGGGGTTTCTCTGTATTATTGTAGGGTCTTTGAGGTGACTGCTGTGGTGATTTGTGATTTTTAAATAAACTGATTTGAACTGAATTGAATGGGAACATGCTGTAATGAGGCAAACAGGGTGTTTCATAGGGTTTTCATGACTTCTTGGACAGATTCAGGTGGTTAAAGATGTGTGGAATTTGCATCTTCTCCCAGTTTGCCTCACTACAAACAGAACATGCCAGTTCTTCTTATCTTAGTCCAGGAGACTGTGGAGAGAGATTCTAACTTCCTGGTGAAAGAAAAAGACTGGACGTATTAGCACTTGTTGGTCCAGGTGTGGACAAATGTGGATGTGGTGGGGCATGGTTGAGGATGCGAGGGCTCTGATGCTGGGAGGTTTGGGAGGATGGGTCAGGTTGATTCAGACCTGGACTCTTGTATGAAACCTGCCCATGTCCATATTAATCACACAGTTTAAATTTATGTCAGATGTAACAGTAAACTAACAGCTAACGACCTGTCAAACCATCATCAGCGTCCATCACGTTTGTCACGCATTAGTTCAGCAGCATGAAATCCAGATTGAGGACACGTTTGTGTGGGCCAGCAGTTCAGATTCAGACAGAGATCAGAGCGAGGTGGAGTTATGAGCTCCTCTTCTGATTTCACCTCTGCTTCATGTTTCTCTCTCGTCTCTTTCTTCTCTTCAGCTGTGTTGCTTCAGGAAGTCGGTAAGCCGGTTTCTTTGTCCCCTTCCTGTCCTGCAAACCGTTTATGTCTGTTGCTTTCATGATTTCTAAGAATTGCCACAAAACCAAATGACTAACTCTGGCTTCCTATTTCATACTTGCTGTCCTTTCAGGTGGATTCGTTAAGACAGGTAAGTGAAACCCAGCAGTGAGATTATATTTGAAATGTGAGCATTCACTGTATGCATTGTGTTAATTTGTGGTTTTTTTTTACTTTTTGATAGACAAACAGCTGTATGGTAAGACACCTGTCAGTGGTGTAAATGTTGGCTTTCAAAGTGTGTCAACACTTAAAGCAACATGTACCATCATAGCAGTGTCCTGTGAAACTCTCATGTAGCTCTCATTTATCACGTTACCTTGAAACGTCGGGCGCATGAAACAAAGCCCTGAATTTCAGATTTAAATGGTTAAAGCCAAGCTTCAGCAAACAGACTAAAGCCCATTCCTGCTGCTCCACAGGGCGGAGATGCGTTTGTGTTTCACTGTGGTCACCAGCGTGCAACGGCTGATTCGCATGTCCTGCGTAGAGCTGGTCATGTGGGTGTGACTGCATGTGTCCTGAATGCCATCACAGAGTGGACCTAGCTGTCTGCCAGGCAACAACCAAAATGCTACAAAAGGGCTTCAGAATTGGAGTCTATTAATAAAAGTGGGTGACGTCAGTGTGGCTGCTCCATTTTTTATATACAGGCTATGCTTGGCATTTGAAAAGGCGCTAAAAGCCCAGTGTGCAGTTGCCCTGACCTGTTCTGTGTGCGGTCGGAGCTCTGCAGGAACACATGTCAGATATTATAGTAATCACTGGCCCATCACAGATGAAACAGCATCAGCGCACCTCTTGTAGTTATGTTTTCTTTCAGAGCATCAAGCAGGGGAAGAAGCTCAGGGTAATTTAAACATGGTGTCATCAGCGCGTGCTCCGACACCATCATTCCCATTATTTCCAATCCTCAGCAGCACAGCTGAGCCACAGAGTGTCTGAACTTTAATTAAGTTGGTGGAAATAGAAGAGAAATTATAGTAAAGAACATCAGCTGGCAAATATGAGAATATTTTACTCAAACACATCAGCAAGTATATAAAAAAATTACTTTCACAAAGCAGCTGAAAAAGCAGGTGTGACTCTCAGACTGACTGTTTCCAGACTTCAGGCTGAGCATGAAGAGATGCTCTCAGCACAGAACGAGCAGCTTTCTGATGTAAAACGGTGTTTTATCCCAACCACAAGCTTTCCCCAAACCTAACCATTTAGGTGTTTAGTTGAGTGAGTGAAAGGAGAAACCAGATGTCAGGAGTATTATCTTTCACATAGCTACAGCTGCTGCATAAAGATTAGACACAGGAAGCATCAGACAAAAGTGGGATGAGAGGGCATTGGCTGTTTGCTAAATGAGAGCCTGCCTTTGGTATTGTGTCCTAGCTGAGACATAATACAGATGAAAACATCTGGAAAGACATTCATTCAGTTCTGTGAAGGAGTGACTTCCGTGGTTCCTGCAGTAACAATCCCATTCAGCTTTCCCTTAAACAGTGACACTCTCTGGGGTCATTTACACTCATCCACTTCAAAGCTCGACAACTGCATTTCACAATCCAGTCACTGAGCTCAAAATTCTGCCATGTGAGCCCCCAGCAGCGTCAGGCTCCATTCTGTGTCAGTTTGAATCATCAGCTGCCTTTCCAAGGCAGAAATGACAGAAGTTTAAAGAAGGAATTAAACCTGGGAGATGATGGGAAACCTGCAGGAACTGGTGGATCCTCACACCTCACCACTCTGATGACCTTCTGAAGGACAGTGTGACAACACATGTGTTCCTCACAGCCTGTGATTGGCAGAAATTTCTCTAAGATCCATTAAGCTTTAATTAAAAGCTTCCTCAAGGAACCGTCAGAGTTTCCAATGTGAAATCTGAGCAGAAAATGTCTGAGAATCATTCACAGCAAAACCTGGTGATTCAAATTTCTAAAAGTTACTGTAACAACCCAAAAACATGTTTTTAAGTTCTCTAAATGATTCTTCTTCGTTGGTAAAACAGGAAGTACAGTTTTACGGGCACTCTGAGATGCTGAAGTGTCAGCGTGATCATTGATATGAATGTTTGAAGGAGTTCTCAGATAAATGTAAAACCTTCAGAATAAAAGAGAAGGATCATTTAAACAGACTCCAGGTTCTCAAAAACTTTTACTCATAAAAAGTCTTAAACAGCATTAAATTAAATCTCAAACTCAGTTTGGATGGGTCTTAAATCTTATTAGTCACATTACTGCAGGAACTTTCAGCAGAAAAGGTCATTTTATTATTATTATCATTATTATTATTATTATTATTATTATTATTAATAATATTTCAGTTCAGCGAGCACCCAATCACAGCTCATTAATATAAAACGAGAAATGATCTAGCCTATCTGTAATCACCTGTGCTGGGGTCATTATTTTAAAAACATCAATTCTTACTCATCACAAATTTTCCGTCAGCAGACAGTAAATTTTTCCACTTCTCGCTGCCCCATGTTAGCATCACATGGCTTCTGTAACTGCCCATTAATCTAACGCTGAACCTTTCACCTGAATCCCCACCTGAGGAGGAGCTGCAGGTGTGAGTGTGAGTGTTCTTCTTGTGTTAGCAGAGTGGGTGAAAAACCGCCCCCAGCATGTGCTGATGGTGATTCTGCTGCAGGAACAGAAATCTAGGCTCCCTTTTTATTTGAAAAATCAGGCTTTCCCAGCCTGGTAGGGGAACACTCCACTACGATGCTAGCCTCGTGGTACAATCGTAGACTCTATATAAAAGAAGTAAGCATGTTGCTGTTGTAGATCTTCAATGATATGCTCAAAGCAGTGAATTGCTGTTTCTGGACTGAGCGCACAGTTACCATCCTCGTCCAGTAAAATTAGAAAGTCTCCACATCTCCTACATGAGCTGAGGTAAAGAGACATCAAGCTAACCTTTTAACTAATCTGCACTGGTTGAATAATAACTAACCCACTTTAATGAAAAACATCACTGGAGCATAAATACAGATTCAACCCTGTGGCCTCCCACGATGAGGCAGCGCACACACATTTCATCACTTTTTTTTATAGTCTATTACTAAACAAAAACACTTCTGACAGCTCACAAACTCACAGATTCTGTCCCTCTGAACAGACTCACATTAAACACACAAGCCGTCAGCTTGGTGCTGGACACGGGCTGTGATGTTTCAGCCATGTTCTGGTTTCAGTTTCTGTTCACCTGTTCAGGCAGAGACATCTACAGGAAGGTCCAGGGACGAGAGCACCCCGTCCCCTCCAACATCATCAGCATCACAGGTTTGCCCATCATCTATCTTTTACTGTGCTAACATTTACCACAGTGTCAAACAAGCCATTTTGATCATTTGATCAAGTCAGATTTATTTTTGTAGCTCTGGTCAGACACCAGGTGTTTCAGGCTATGCTCACACATACACGGGTATTTTGGATCAATGAAAACTAAGCTTTGGGAAAACTACTGCCAGGGTGAAGATTGCCGAAACTCTGTTTCTGCATGCATCATATTATTGATTGTGGGCTTTTGACTAGCCAACATTTCTTCACAGTTAGGGTTGAGACGTCTTCTTCAGAAATCTTTAATGAGAATTTACAGCAATTCAACCATCTCTGTCAAAAAACGACTCAACCCCATTAGAAATAAAGTGAACAGTATTTGCTTCTGTATCAAGAATAGGAATATGTACAAATGGCTGCTCTCTCAAATAATAAGGTAATCTTAATATTTTTATTGACTCTACAATCTAATGTTTCCTCTCTGATTCAGAGGATGGGGCTGAGGAACCTTTGACAAAGAAAGAAGAGGAAGAGCGGAGGATTGCAGAGATGGGCAGGCCAATGCTGGGTGAACACGTCAAACTGGAGGTCATCATCGAGGAGTCATATGAGTTCAAGGTAGGAGACCTTTCTCTCTAGTTAGTGTGAAACACATGAGCCCCTTTAAGACTAAATTGTTCTGAGGAGCTCTGACGGTCACTACGCATTGGACAGCACCAAGAGATCTACAGACCTTCAAAGACTTTTTTGTTTGTACCACCAACAAAATCCTTAAATGTTCAGACCTAACTGTTTTTAGCATAACTAATTGCAAGAGAGTACCATGACCCTCAGCATGAACTAAAAAAAATAGACCCCAAAAACTGAATTCTAAGGACTTTGATAGTTCCTACATAGTTCCTGCAGTGTGGGCACACATAAGAAAGGAGACTTCCTCTAAGAGTGATTAGAAATAGTTCCTTTAGTCTGAACTAGTCTAATGAGTCAGATCTAAAGGACACTCCAAAAACTTTCTCATAGATAGACAGATAGATATTAAGAGTGATGTTTTCTCATAAATATGAAGCTACAACCAGTTAGTTCAGAAATCCACCTACCAACATCAAGGAAGTCCAATCCCTACATTGTGTCTTTACACATTTGCTTGCTCAAATAATAAGAAATGACAGAATTACTGTTTCACATGTATTTCACATGGCCGTTCGACTGTGAACTGAAAGACTTATATGCTGACTTTGTTCCCTTTGAATCGAGTCGAGCTGATTACTGAATAAATTACTGAATAGACAATTGCATCATTAAACCAAGAGGAACATGAATAGCTGGAACGTCTGGCATTTCTAGCCTTTTATGTGGGATTTTCATCTGTATGTCCTACCCAAATGGCTACAAGGCCAAATGCATGTAAGAGAATTTCTTTGAAACCTAATGGCTCCTGGTTTGTGAAGCTATACTTGTTAAGCTTGAGCTTCTAATGCACCCTAATACTACACTGGTCACCAGCAACATGGTAGATGCTACAGACTGAAAACAAACCAAAAAAAATTCCTTGAAGATGTTTTGTTCATTTCTTTCCTTCTGATTGAATAGTGGTGAGTCAGCAAAACAGAAAACTTCATCTTTATGTCTGCTGTGAAGCATCTTTAGGTCCTTAAAGGCAGAATATGCCTTTATCCATTTTGAACTGGAGTTTTATGTAAGATGCAGATGTTCACCACATTCAGATTGGTCTTTAAACAATCCTTAGGCTGAAAAAGTCTGTAATAGAAAGGCATAAGTCGGACTGGGCCTGAAATGATCACGATGTGTTCTGGGTCCTGCTTCCTGTCCACTCTTCCCATCCATCATCCTCATAGAAACTGAAGAATTTCCAATACTGAGAGAACATCTGAAGCAGGCTTTCATCAGCTATCTTCTACATGTGAGACAGGGCAACTGTGTGCAATCTCCCAATTGTTTCAGACAGAACTTCAGATACTGTTATTCTGTCATTGTCTGAAATGAAAGCTGCTTCTGAGAATTCAGCATCAGATAAAAAAAGCTAAAGTGAGGTGGCTGGACTGGTTGTATGATTTTCACAATGGTCAGCAGTGCAATGAAGGTAACATTAGATGTTTCCTTTTCCTGGATGTGTTTCAGAGTACAGTAGATAAACTCATTAAGAAGACCAACCTGGCTCTGCTGATTGGGACCAACAGCTGGAGGGAGCAGTTTGTGGAGGCTATCACAGTAAGCTCAGGTATGAACTAACTCAAACTGTCCTTCTTCAGGTAAGAAAAATAACATTAATATCAGGCCTGATTTAGGGCTATTAGTCTGTAACCAAACCAAGCTTTAAAGCTGATTCCTGGCTCTCCTCTCCTCAGGTGGTGACGATGAATGTGGAGAGGAGAAGCTGCCTTCTTGTTTTGACTACGTCATGCACTTCCTCACCATCTTTTGGAAGCTTTTGTTTGCCTTTGTTCCTCCTACAGACTACTGGAATGGTTGGGCCTGTTTTGTTGTCTCCATCACTGTCATAGGCATGTTGACAGCAGTGATTGGAGACCTGGCGTCGCATTTCGGCTGCACCGTGGGCCTCAAAGACTCAGTCACTGCTGTGGTGTTCGTCGCTTTGGGCACTTCTGTACCAGGTCTAACACAAGCATCTCGTTTTCCTTTCTAGGGCTTTCAGTTTGAAGTCGTAACATTCAGAAACTTTTGTCCAAAGCAAATCCTAATAAATACATTACAACAAACAAACAACAGGAGGAAATCAAATCAGAACTATCTGTATGAATTCCCAAAAGGTTGATTCTGTTCATCTGGATGTAGCATTTTCAGTGGGAGAAACGTTTTGTCACTTATCCAAGTGACTCCTTCAGTCTCAGCTGACTGACATGTAAATCTTATAAACAGCAGATTTGCACAATGACTGAAACCAGCCCACTGAATAAACAATGGGTTGTGAGGTCAGTTCCTTGATCATTAATATACCAATTGTCATGACCACTGATCAACACCTACTGATCAAATCCCATTGATCAATGGCCATGAGTACTATTCACAGAGAGTTTGGGAATGGCTGCAATCACAGCATTGTAAGATGGTGAAAGATGTACCCTTAGGCCCCTTCCTCGATTCAGAGATGGTCTTTCCCTTTCTTCCCGGGAAGGTAAGACCTCAAGTCTTCCCTCCCCGCTCAAACCAGTGTTCCTCCCTGTCCAGGATGTGTACATCCTCATCATTGAAAGAGTGTCCACTGGCCTGTAGGTGTAAATAGATTGCGGAGTCCTGGCCTGACGAGTTAGCTCTTCTGTGTTGTGCCATCTGGTTAGCCAGAGGTTGTTTAGTTTCCCCGATGTGTAAATCCTGGCAATCCTCCTGGAACTTAACAGCGTACACGATATTACTCTGTTTGTGTCGGGGGACCCGATCCTTGGGGTTGACCAATTTTTTGGCGCAGCGTGTTTTGGGGTTTAAAAGCCACGGAGACGCGGTGTTTAGAAAAAATGCGTCTCAACTGTTCCAATACTCCTGACACATATGAGATCACTAAGGGTTTTCCCTTAGGCAGCAGTTGTCCTTCTCTCCTGGATCACCTGGAGCTTTCTTTAGGTGCCTTCTCAGCTTTGACAAATGTCCAGCTGGGATAACCACATTTACTCAGGGCCTTCTTGATATGATGTTCTTCTGCTTCCCTGGTCGCTGTGTCTGTGGGGATGGTGTTCGCTCTGTATTGTAGCGTCCTGATGACACCCAGTGTGTGCTCCAGTGGATGATGAGAGTCACACCTTAAATACTGATCCATATGCGTTGGTTTACGGTACACATCAGCTTTTAAATATCCCCGATAACTGATGGAAATCTCAGTCTAAGAAGGCTAACCTGCCCCTTTTCATATCCTCCCTAGTGAACTTGATGTGTTGGTCCACCAAGTTAATGTGGTCAGTGAATTGTGGTACGTCCTGAGATTTGATCTTCACCCAGGTGTCATCCACATACCTGAACCAATGACTTGGTGGTGTTCCAGGGTAGGATAACAAGGCCCTCTTTTCCACTTCTTCCATGTACAAATTGGCCACAATGGGTGAAACTGGGGAACCCATGGCACACCCATGTTTCTGCCTGTAGTACTGACCCTTGTATGTGAAATAGGTGGAATTAAGACACAGTTCCAAGAGCAAACACACTTGGTCGGTGCTGAGGGTGGTCCTGTTGCTGAGGTTGGGGTCATCCTATAATCTCTTACGAACTACCTCCAACACTTCAGTGACTGGAACACAAGTGAAGAGAGATGTAACATCGTACGAGACCATCGTTTCAT
>VVHJ01057993.1:0-11799 GCA_015107715.1 Tylochromis polylepis | reverse complement strand
ATGAAGCTGATCCGATCAAATCCCTAGGAGGAGTTCGTTAAAGTACGAGGCCTGGAAATGGTAAAATCGGGGCCAAAATGTCACCTTCAATGCAAAATGCTGGACTTCCTGTTGGGTTTGCGTCGATGGCCCCAATGACTTTTTTGTTCGTCTTGGCTGTTTACACATGTGTGCCAAATTTCATTCATGTAGCTCAAACTATGTGTCCGTAGGACTTCGTTTAACAACACGGAGCTCGTTTAATGCTCCAGAGCCATTTTGTACCACCCATATGTGAAACCATTAAAATACGTAAATTTTCACCAGACCTGACACGTGTGCAAAATTTCATGAGTTTTTGAGCATGTTTAGGCCCTCAAAAAGCCAATTCATTTGCCGAAATAATAATAAACAGAGCGAATCCAATAGGGCCTTCGCACTGTCAGTGCTCGGGCCCTAATAATAAACGGAGCGATTACAATGGGGCCTTTGCACTTTTAGTGCTTGGGCCCTAATTATAAAAATTCACAATTAACAGTAGAAAGCCTATTAAGTTCATTAGGAAAACCAATGGTATGCACAATTCCAGGACAATGTATGTGGGAATGGTTCATACAGTCAGGGAGCACAGACTCCCTCAGGTTCTCGCCTTTATCCAGTCTAGTCTTTTTCTCCTTAGTTGAGTTTCTTCTTCTCAAACTTTAGAGACATGACTGACAATACAGAGCAGTATTGCAGAGTACAAAGACCTGTAGTCTCACCTCCATGAAAGTTTCAGCCCAGACTCTTGAGCGTACAGTCAGGATGGCACTTCCTCCTCTCTGCAGTAGCCCCACATTACACTGCAGCTCCCAGCACTCCACTGTACTACACGTCTACAGAGGGACAGACCAGGCATAGCACATTCCAGTTAACCATTAACTGTCATTTCTTTCATTACTAATGACTAATTACTGCTCTCACAACAGCATTTTAAACAAAAAACATGCAAGGATTCTTCTAATACATGATGCATTTGTATACATGTGCAATTACATGTCTTTCCTTAGTTTTGATAAAAAGTTTTAAATTTGACCATTTCACTGTTAAGCGTTAATTCTCACAACCTCGGGGACTAAGAAGCCTGGAAAAGTCTTTTAAATGTTCCTGATTTGTAGGTTTGTGATTTGTTGAGTGTACTTCCGTACTTTGGGAACTTTGGCACTTCAATGCATCATCTGGCAGTTAATATTCTGTGTGGCAGTAACTCTAAGCTCAAGACAAATTTCCTTTAAGAACTTTACAGAAACAGCTCCGTCTCCTATATGGAAGAGAATACCTCACATGCTGTGGTATAACTGCATAACCATAAACCCTAGCACTCATTTTTAAAGCAGTATAAATACATGGATAAATAGAGATTATGTTTCTTTGTTTTATACTTAGCATTAGTATTGCCAGTTATTATGACTTAGAATTAAGCTAAAATGTTGAAACATGTTCTAAAAATAAGACAGGCCCTCTGGAAATGCTGACACAGTTAAATGGTTTTGGCAGCACTGTGACAGAGCAAGAGTAGATTACAGTCCAGTGATGATATAAGATGTCAAAGTCACTGGTGCTCTATACGGAGTTGATATGAAACAGTTTGAGCTCCAAGAAAACTTCATTCGCTAATAACTGAACTTCATTCTTTGGATATAATCAAAAGAAGATTGCTGGCAATTCACATGCCTCTGTTCTGAGATCTCCACAGTATACGCTGAAACTCCTTTGATGTGTGTAAATGGGTAAAGTCATGTATTGAACAAATTAATGTTGTTGTTTATTCAATATTTTAGCTTTCAGTTTAACCCTGTGAGGTGTAAATCATTATCAGTGAAAACCCCAAACCCAAACCTTATATTTTTTTAAGAAGCCAAGAGTACTTTTTTGGTAAAAATGCTGGTAGGGTTTAAAGTGTCCGTTTGAATGGCTACTTTCCCTGTCCCCTGATTGGCAAAATTTAGAAGAACACTTTTTTTTTTTTAAATAAACAATTACATATTGAGTAGGGTACACATCATGAACTACTACCCTAAACCTACCTACACCTCAGCGGGTTAACAAGATCTGCCTACCATAAGCCCCAGATGCTCACCGGCTAAAAGCCAAAACTCAACAAAAGAGAGAAATCCATCAATGATTCCAGGGATCATGAATGGTTCACATGTGTAGAAATATGATATATAACCAAAGACAGTGTTGGTGTGTTTTATGATTATGAATGAGGCCAGAGTTTGATGACACAGCCACACTGTCTGGGTTTCTAGTTTCTTCATGGAAGCTGTAGTCTACCTGTGCATATAACAATTGTGGTATTGCATGTCTGATATGATGGAAACAACACTAGTGACTGTCACATACCACACTAAGTCACTGAAGCTACAAGTTTTCTAAATTATAGTTTGATTTTCTAGCAAAATAACCCAACAATGCATATGTACAGTATTCTGCAGCCCTACTTTCCTTTAGATTCTGTCTTCTGGGAGTGTGTAACTGTTGTTCACACTGACCTGTGAACTTCTACTAAGTTAGCACTGATTCATTAATACTAAAAATACTTTAGTTTTTAGAATTCCCATTGTGCAGCATGGTTCATTAGAAACATTTCCATGTGGTACGACTGTTTGGTTTCAGGATGGTTCATCTGAGTGCCATTAGAGATGAGCTGTCAAATGTCAGCTGCACAAAAATAACTCAGTAATCACAAACGTAATTAACTTCATCTCACAAATGATTACAGCAAGCAGCTGTCGATGTTGACCAGAGCCCATCATCTCTATTTCCATTTCTTCTGTTGAAACAAACAATCAAATCAGAATGAGAAACGGCAGAGCTACTCCTTTCTGCAGTCCCATTTGCATCTTTTGGTTTCAGTGCATTACATACAAGTGTAAATACCACTGAACACCACTAATTTCACCACTGCTCCCCACCCATATGTCAGACACAGAGGAGAGAGGAGAGAGACAAACATGACCTGTGTCTTTATGAGACACATGACGTCCACCAATGAGGAACAAATGTCGTTAGAAGGTTGTAGAAGAAAGAATAAAGTGGGCTATTCAGGCAGTTTAAACTTGAAATTAGCTAGGTTTGCAACTGGATGCTCTCTTGGAGCTACAAACTTTCCCTGCTCTGTGTCTTTGTACTAAGCTAGGCTATACACGGGTTATGGTGCTAGAGTGAAGGTTTGGCATGTAGTGCACAGAGATGTCAGACTCTGCTTAGCTCCTAATGGCTTGAAGCTGAGTTAGCTGCTGCTGTAATCAAGCATTTCCATTCGTTGACCAAAGAACAGCACGTTCTCCGTAAAGCTCCTTTACAGGTTGAATTTCTATATTCTATACTGTCTCACCAGGTTTCCTTGTTCAGCCAGAGGATCTCTGTGCACTTCCCTCTTCTGGATGCGGTGCTCAGCATTGGACTTCAGTGATGCTGGACCCTCTACTGCTCCAGGCTGAAACTGTATCCATGAATACATTAGCAGTCATTAGCAAATACAAGCCAGTGTTCACAGCCAAGAATAGACTGAGGGTAATGACGTCACCATGCCAACCAAGCTGTTAGTGTGTGTGTGTGTGTGTGTGTCTGTCTGTCTATGTGTTTAATTGGGTGTCCTCACCTTAAGTTTCAGTGCATTTAAGGTTGTTTTGGAGGAACAGCTGAGCGGACCCTCAGTGACCACCTCCAGAGGGTAGAGCAGCCAGTGACCATAAGCCTTCAGAGGACATTTCACCACTAAAGAGGTCTGGCTCACCACACTGGGACCGTTATTCACCAACTGAGAAAGAGTTTTACATGTTATACTGTGTCTTCTTTAAGTACACTTTTGTGTATTCATCTACACTTTTGTGTATTGCACTTTATAAACTCACTTGCACTGTGATTTTGATTAAAATGAAACACAAATTCTACACGTGAAATGACATTTAGCAATGTTTGATTGTATCAGGTGTGCCAGCACAGCCATCTAAGTCATGAAAGTCTTCAGAGCTTAATAAAATAAGGCAACTGGACTGGTTTATGAAGACATTTCGCCTCTCTTCAGTTCTAAAACATTTGTTCTGGTTGTTCAATAGATGTAACCCGGATAAAAATGATCCGGTTTTGGATACTTTTTTTTCCCCCTTTCCATGGATCACGTCATCCAGTTCACTTTTGTCCTGGTTGTTCAAAAGAAGAAATGAACAACACAAACTGGAGGTTTGATCCAGATTAAAAAAACAAAAATACCCAAAAACTGTATTGGATTACATGATTTTATCCGATCAAGTAATCCTGTTTTCCCTTTGATCCCTTGAAGGATCCTTTCTGACTGGATTAATCCTGCCAGATTACTTGTGAACAACCGCGCCCAGGTTATTAGTCACTAGTGGAGGAGACCCACTTCGAAACTCCTAGCAGCCACACTATTAAGGAAAAGAAGAGTATCGCACATCTTAGTTAAGACCAAAGCATCTCAAAAACTTTTCAACAATTTGAGGTGTGGTAATTTTTTTACAGCAACACTTATGAGTTCTTAAGGTAAGACACAAGCAACTACTAGACGAAAGACATGAATTGCATACAACAGTTTAAAAGGCAAAAAGCTACTGACCACCTACACATGACTTTCTTCTTGAATCTGCTTATGGTGTCTCTTTCGCTTTAAAGGGTCTCGAAAGTGTTAGTGTCACTGAGTGTGATAAATTTTAAGTAATAATCAGTTGAAGATGAGTCAGTTGCTTTGGTCTTTACACAGGAATGTTACTCAGGACACCTTCTTTTTCTGGATGGTGAGGTTAGAAGGAGACTGTTCCCTCACTAGGGTTTAATCACCTACCAGTTGTTTTAGAACTGAAGACACCTCAGGTCATCACAAATCTGAAAAAGTCCAGGATCTTTCAAGGTTTCAAGTTTGAAGATTTGCAACTTTTTGTAATGACACATAATACTAAAAATTTAAAAAAAATTAAAAAGAATATGATAATTTAAAACACATAAAACACATATATGATGTTTATCATATAACACCCCTTCTGATTTTCTGATTTCTTTTCACATTTCACTGCAACATGCTCCCAACTTAGCTGGCTAATAAACAGAAATTTCATGGTAAAAGAAATAAATAAAAATTACACCCTCTGTCACTTCCAAAGTTTTATGTATTAGGGCAAAATGATCTAGTCCTTACCATTTCATTAAATTAGGTACATAAAATCTGAGATGTGCAACACATGACATAATACCCTCTTCACTTCTTTATTTAACAAAAATTTAACAAACTAAACCAAAATACAGAAAGAGTGTAAGTATTTCAATCAGGTTGAGGTCTGGATTTTGACTCAGCCATTGCAACACCTTGATTTTTTTGTTTTTCAAACACTGTTTTAGATTTGCTGCGATGCTTGTTATCATTTTCCTGTTGTTGTTGACCTGTCTGTTAGACAGATGGCGTAAGATTTGATTCTACAATACTTATACAGAGGAGTTCATGGTCGACTTGGTGACTCCAAGGTGCCCAGGTCCTGTGTCTGCAAAACAAGCCCAAATCATCACCCCTCCACCACCGTGTTTGACATCTGGTATGAGGTATTTTCCAGATATGCCACTGTCCATTAGCAAAATGTCACCACCTTGTTTCAGAAGTCCTTTGGTTTGTTTAGATGCAATGTTACAAAACTAAATTGTTCCATTTTCTTTCTAGAGAGAAGAGGCAATTGTTCTAAAAAAAAAAAAAAACTTGTTCAGTCTTTTTCCTAATTGTACTGTCATGAATTTCAATATTTAACATGCTAACTGAGGACTGTAGAGTCTGAGATGCAGCTCTTGGGGTTTTTTCACTGAGCACTGCACAGTCTGACTTTGGGGTGGGTGAATTAATCATTCCTGTGAAGCCTGGCACCTTTGTGTACTTTTTTTTGTAACCACAGCTGAAGTCTTAGCCTCAGAAGCTAATGTTAGCTTGTTTTTCTGCGCTATATTAGTGTTTTTTCACAGTGCAAAATGTTTTTCACACTGAGTCAGCTAACCAGGCTCTTTTTTTACATGAGTAATGAGTCAACAATACTTTACTCACTTTAAAAGTTGGTGATATTTTGAATGTATTACTCTTTTATGTTTCAGTGCACATAAGTGATAGGGCTAGCTTCTCATGTATCGTAGACATTCTTTTTACCTCAAAGACCTGCTGAAGCTCAGGGCCAGTCTCCTGCTCCTCCCCCAGACCCTGTCGCACAGTCCAGTTGGGAGGAGGAAAGATGACTTTGTCTGGCCGAGAAACACTGCAAGAGGCACAGTCACAGTGTTATCTTGGCAGGAATGAAGGTTAAGAAAAATGATGGCATAGTTATGTGACAGTCTGAAGTGAAGCCTCACCCCTGGAGAATGACATCAGCCACGGCAGAGACCTTCAGCTCACAAAACACCACTTCACTCTCAGAGTTATTTGCATTTTTACTAGAAAAAAACCACAAAACATGAATGTTACTGAAACAGCCCTTATCACCTGATCAAGAAACATTAAACAGCTTTACAAACCTGAATTATGTAGACTTTCAGTGAACCTAGCTGAATAGTTATTAAACATATATATATAAAACTAGCTTTGCAAATGCTACCAAAAAATTGGGTTTAAGGACATTTTAAAACAAAATTTAAGAAACTTCAGGTACTACAATATAAAATGAATCAAAAATATTTGGATAATGCAGTAGGAACGTGTTCTGACATTTAACGTTACAAGGAAGCTGAAGAGTGTGTGATATTTTCTGCAATGTTGTACATAAATGAAATATGAGCGTGCAGATTGTGCCTCTATTTGCTGGAGAAAATCTTGTTCACTTTCCACAGAAAATCTTAAATGAGTCATAGCTGGATCAGTATAAAAACAAATGAAATGAATGACTGCAAAGTAAAAAAAAAAAAAAGAACAATTTCAAAATATCAGCTTCTTGCTATAACTGAGCATTTAAGCTTATGTAAATGAGATTGTCATGGGAATGCTAAGATATTTCGAATGACTAGTGTAAGAATTTTCACACGCGGTATTATTTAACGAGTGGGAATTTAATTTCTTTTGCACACTAATATTCAAACATTCATCTCCCAGTTATACACAACAAAAAGACCATCAAAGACCAAAGGCATTGATGGTTTGGAGAAAATAATTACTGAAGTTATTACAGAAAGATCAATCAGAGAGAATGAGTCTAAATAAATATCAGTAGTATTGGAAGTAGCTGCTCATAATGAATCCTTTTATTTTCTTTAATGGTTCAATTATTAGTTAAGATTAAATTTAAAAGACTATTTGGCTCAACCAAGCTCTGACTCTGTCAAACTGGATTCAGTGCTGAAAATAACCCTGGGGTTGTTCTTATTTTCAGCACTGAATCAGTGATAAATAGTAAGATGTCCTAGCTTTACAGAAGGCTTTTTCTAGTTGCTGGAGAAAATTTTGTTCACGTTTCACAGAAACAGAGCAGCAAACTATTTTTTCCACACCAAATAAAGATCTTTTAAATGAGTGAGATGCCATTTCCTCTCCAGTTTATGGGTTAACTGCTTTAAGATACGTGTTGGTGAGTACTTCTGATATGAAGCTTTTATTTTTAGAGGAGCCACAGTATCCAGGGTCATACACAACAAGTGTAATATAAAATCCCATTTGTTTCAGTGTGACCTTAACAAATACTGACTGTCAGCCATCACTACTCTACCTCCTGATGCCACATTATAAACGTGTGACACAAACACTTCAGCGACAGTCACCTTTTTTGGTAGGATGAGTAGCATTTTTTCTTGATGTTCTTACTCTTGTCTCAATGAAGCGTGTTTTGTCAATTTCATTTTCTTCTAATTGATAAGGGGATAGTATAAAATAATTGAACACAAACTTTTTATTGCACAAAGGTTTAACAAGTATTTCCAAGCTGACAGCAAACTTATACCTCTGATTATAGCACAACTTTCAATTTGGAAGACTAGATGTGGAGAAAGGCTGTCAACACCTTCTCAACATCAAAATGTTTGCTGATGTGATATCACTACAAGAGAGCCACATTAACCACGGTTCAGTCAGGATCAATAAAGCTAAAACAGGCTGTTATTTCCATCTGCAGCAATCTAAATGCTACCAACTCAGACATCAAGTCTTCATGACTGAAATATTCAAGTTGAAAGTCTTTATTGACATATTGTGTGATTTGTTTTGGTTTCAATGGAAAAAAAAATTCATCCCTTCCAAATAAACCATAGGAAGAACAGCAGGCATTAGGACAACAGATATAAAATACTAAGTTAAAAATGGCATAGATCAAGGAGCTGGGGTAGAGGTGCAGCAACAGTGAAAGCTAAAGCAGCCTAAATAACATGCCCTATATGGGATTTGCCATGTGTAGAAGGAAATCAGCTGGTGTGGACTGGCAATGAGATCTGCTGAGGTTGGCTTCAGCATGAGCTAGCATGAGCAGCATGTGTGTTTAACTGCTTCATTATTTCCTGAGGGGTTGCAGATGGATCTGCATATTTGATTTGGCACAGATTTTACACTGGATACCCTTCCTGTCATTATCCTCCTATTTATCTGAGCTTCAGAGCAGTACTAAGAGTGCACTAGTCCCTGAAGTGTTTGGCTTTGTGACTCCTGTTTGCCCTACCAGAATCAAACCGAGGATCATAACACAAATGTGTTAACCACTACACCACGGAGCCATACTAACAGTAGGTTTGATTTTTTTTTATGATGACAGATTTACTTGGTTGCCCTAAAGAAATCATGTAAATATTATTTTTAACAATTTGAACTAAAAAAACTGTATGTAGCTTATAATAAGAATTAAGTGAATACTTTGGATTAAAAGCTGCTCCACTGCTATGCAGTTACCAAAAATACCTCATCCCACTTGAAGTGGAATCCCTAAAAAGTGACCTACCTTTGTATCTGGAGCTCAAACCGAACAGTATTGTAAGTATCCTTGAGTCTGGGGATGGTGAACCGAAGACCAGCCCACAACTACAAAATCAGCCACAGAAAATTCACTCAGTTATTTCAGGGAACATGAGAAAGGAAATAAATGTGTTAAATAGAGTCTGGGCTCTTTTTTATAGAGACGCCCATTTTGGAAACAAGGAATGAAAACTCTTTCAACACAAAAGCAATGTTTATCAGGTTTTATCAGGTCAGTGAGAAAACATGCTGAGTTTGCTTATGTATGAATTATGCAAGTCAACTTGGCTTAATTGTACTGAGACACAAAAAGTGGGAAAGGCCAAAAGCAACATGTGGGTCTTATTGGCTCTTACACTGGTACCAGACTTCATGGGGTTTCCCAGATCACACACAAGATAGCGGGTCTGGTTTTCTGCCTCGTAGCTGCAGGTCAGCTGAGTCAAGCTCTGGAAAGGACACAAAGAAATAAAACTCCATCATGTATTTAACTTTATTAGGTATACTGTTGTAAAAGCTAAAGAGCTGTTGCCTTGATGCATGCTCAATCATGAAATCCCAAAAGGTTGATTCTGTTCATCTGGACATAGCGTTTCAGTGGGAGAAACATTTCGTCACTCATCCAAGTGACTTCTTCAGTCTCGCGAGTTGTTATTTATGCTTACTGGGGATAATAATTCAAAACTCTGACTAGAGTTAGAGTGTGACACTACCAACCAGTTGCAATTCAGGGCTTTCAAGAAATGTATTAAAAATGTAGTAAGTGCATTTATGTTCTTCCAGTAAAGCTGAGCATGACACAGTACAAAGTTGTAGCCATGACAGAAGCAAATACAAAACACACAGTTTCAAAAAAATTAAATTTGGATTCACGCCTTTAACTCAACAAGGTGGGCGTCATGTTGTGAAAACTCTTTTAGCAGAACATTACAATAGTAAAGTGACCTTTGACCTTATGCAAAAATCAAAATAATTTTCACATTTTAGTGGCATTAAAGCATTTTTATGCATAATTATCATTTGAATGAAAAAACAAGGTGCTTCTGACCGTGATACGTAAACCTTTAAAACACATCCAAAAGCACCACCGACTCACCACGTTGTTGCGTGCTATCCCACTGTAGTCAGCCTCTGGGGGAAGCGCCACATAGAGCTCAGCCTCGTACGCACCTCCCTCTCCCTCGTTCCTGGCATTGAAGGTCAGACTCACAGAGTTTTCATCTCCCAAGTAAACCTCTGTTTTGTCACTGGGCAAAGAGAAGCACAACATCATCAGCCTGCTTTCACTGAGCCGTTTTAACAATCAGTTAGTTACCTTTTTAAAAGTTGCTAAAGCTGTTAAAAGAACAGTTTATACAGACTTCCTGTTGCACATAAAACATGAATGCAGGAATGTGGAATATCTATGAAGCTGAATTCAGTAAGCTTTTAGCTTCATCCATTAGTTCCATGTAACACTGAGAATTAAATCAATTTATCAGAGAAAAACACAGTTTTTGAACCAGATTTTTATTAACCTAAAGGAGTGATATACTATAACCAACTGTAACCAAAGTACCCATCATCAACAGTGACCCTAACCCTAAACCAGTGCTGTCACTCTAACATTGAAAACTTTGAACACTCTTCTCCAAAACACAGGGTCAGGGACTGGGTTGGGTCATTACTAGTGAGGAGACGTCAGCGGGTTAACATATTACAATCCTAATGATTATATAATGCACATATGACTATTTTTAGATAGCTTGAAACAGCACAGAAAGTGTCTGATGAGTCTAACCTGTTAAAATTGTTGTGGAAGGCTTACACAGTCAACAAACAATCATTTGTAGTCTGCTTTAAGCCACACGATTAAAATAAGCGCTATAATCTCCCTCCTGTAGATCTGTTCTCGTCTCCACCAGCCCCTGAGGAAAATACTCATCTGTGACTCTTTAGCTGCTTAATTCTCCACAGTGTTTCTCACTCATGTTTGGTACTGCCAATCAGAGTTTTCAAAGGTTTTTTAAGAGCAGCAAGACTAACTGTAGTCATGATTCATCATTACAGGCTAAGCTCATTTATGTGAATGTGAACATGCCAAAAATTATCAGTAATTGATGTATTATTTTGCAATGCTGCCACTGAAAGTTGAAACTCTTATTAGAATCTAAATTTAATTTTTTTTTTTTGCCTGTCCTGTTCGGTACTTTAGCACAGTGTTTCCCAACCACTGTGCCACGGCACATAGGTGTGCCATGAAAAATGATCAGGTGTGCTGTGGAAGATTATCTGGTTCCACCTGATTAGTACTCTGCGACCGGCGTGAGTGACGGACAGAACAATTCCATTCTCTTCCACTAGAGGGCAGTACAACTACCTGCTCTAATTAAATGCATTGCCAACTGCCAGTAAAACACAAGAAGAAGAAGAAGAAATTACATAATAGTCATGCTGTGAGTGAGACAATGCAGCGGTAATAGCAATAGATAAATATTTGAAAAGAAAAAGCAGGTCTAGGTCCTGGAGAAAATTCTGACCCAGATGAAGGCCCTAGCATGAGTAGTGGTCAGAAGAAAGCAAAAAAGGTATACTGGGGACAAACCGACCCAATTCTGCTATGCCTGGTGCGCGGGGTAAAATTATCAATATGCTTTTTGTGACATTTTTGTTTGGTGGCGTGCCGTGTGATTTTTCTAATGTGAAATATGTGCTGTGGCTCCAAAAGGCTGAGAAACACTGCTTTAGCAATCAGAATTATTTTCTGAAGGCCAAGAAAGATGCCCAACAGATTTATTTTTCCAAGTGGATCATTATGGCTTTGCCATATTGGTCCATTTGATTGATCTTTATTATTGTTATTTATTTATTTAATTTTATTTTAAATT
>VVHJ01057985.1:0-19401 GCA_015107715.1 Tylochromis polylepis | reverse complement strand
CAACACACCTGACCTGACTGCATGCCAACAACAGCAGCTGCTCAGCAACAAACAGCTGATCTCAAACACTGTCACATTTATTTATTTATTTATTTTTATCTTGGCTGAAACTTAATGGGTTTTAAAATCTGTACAGTACAGAACAAAGCCGCCTCCAGCGTGTGTGCTGGACCTGAACCATGCAGAGTAAAGTTCAGACGGCTGAGACGCGGTGTGGGTTTCCACTGACGACACGTCCCTGAGTGTGTGTGTTTTTGCTTTTTCTATTTATAGCCACGTGTTTGTGGGGTTTTTTTTCTCCAAATATTAGGAAATGTCTCCTGTGTCTGACGTTGTTGTGCAACAGCTGACTGGTCGGAGTCGTGCTCCCAGCATGCTCTGCAGCTGGTCGCGGTTAGTCAGAGGAATGGAAAGCCGAGTGGGATGAGCGTGTTTCGTTACTGGAGAATTTCATTAGCTCACATGCGTCCAGTTTCACTTCGTGTCGGTTTAGATCAGCCGACTGTGTTTGGGGAAAAAAAAAGAAGTACTGAGTGTCATTGAATGCATCCACAGGTGCATTTCAGTTTTCAAAGCAGCAGCACCTCGTGACAGGCGGGTCAGCCGAGCACATGGTGCAGCCGGGGCTGGTTTTACGGCATGTTTACTGCAGTTTCCTCGACGCGTTACTGTCAGCGATGAGATCAGGACTGGGTTAGGTTTATAACCCAGCAGGTTTGACTCGTTAACCAAGGAGTCACTTCAGATCAGAGGCACGAGGTGTTTGTTTGATTTTTAGCTTCAAAGTGTTGTTTTTCCACATCGAGTAGTCCGCCATCATTCCTCTCCAGAAAGCCTCAACTTTTAAGGCTGGCATCAAATTCAAAATGAGCTAATATTTTTCTTCACATGGTCTCAGTTGAAGCATTTGATATGTTTTCTACATCCTACTCGGAACTGGAGTTTTATTTATGTGTGACTTTTATCATTGAAAACTATAAGTAATGCCATTAGAACATTTCAGAATATATGCCATAGATGAAGGCAGCAGTTTAAGTATGTTAAACACAAACTGAGCCATTTAAAAAAAACATTTTAGTTACTTCAGGGTTAATGGTAATTAACAAGATTCCCAGCTCATCAGTAGCGTTGACACACAGACTGGGAGGACTGGGTGGGTTGATGGGATCCCAGCGTCTTATTTATGTATTTTTTGTCACTAACGGCTGAATCAACCCGAATCAGGATTCTTGAAGCCGCAGCTCTCCGATGGTCTTTTCCAGCTGCGAGTCTCCTCCTTGACTCGGCACTTTGAGTCGTGACTCATTGTTTTGGCTCACATGATGTGACAGTCATCTGTCCCAGCTGTCACAGCGTGCGCCGTGAATGGAAAAAGTTCTGCTGCAGAAGTCGTCGACCTTTCAGCTAATCAGGCGACCGAGTCTGCAGGTTGAACTCAAAGACACGTTGGCACGTTAGAGTTTAGATGGTTTGCACTCTGAGCTCGTGTGTTGATGAGGCTGTGTTTACGGTGAGCAGATCCCAGCAAACCAAATGCAGGACGAGAATGTGATCGGGGATTTTACACGCAGATAAACACACAAATGATGCAGGGTTCACGTCATTTAGCACGGGAAAGGCAAATAAGCTGAAACGACCTGTCCGAAAGAGCTCACGGGCACGTAAACATTATTCAAAGTTTAAACCTGGCGTAAAGCTTGAAGACTTTTTGTGCCTAAATTGGTGTTTTAAATACCGTCTGCACCTTTATTGCAGTTCTGGTTTAAGTTTGATAACATTTTTGTTTTCTTGTGCACTTTTCCAGCCTGAACTTTATTCTGGAAAAATCATTTTCCCCCATGCGCCTTTCCCTCTACATGCACGAGGTGTACTTTAAAGCGTGGCCATTTCCGTCCTCGTTCACTTGTTGTGATACAATGTGCATTTGTTAAATAAATTCCCCAGAAGGCCAGTTTGTGCTCACCACACCTCCCATAAACAAACACAATATAACACAGCCTTTAAATTTCTGTTGAAAATCAGGAGCGTCTCTCCCCTGCAGCCATTTGATTATAATAATAAACACCAGGCCCACTGTTCATTGGATAAGCATGAAATTTAAATGACTCGTTACCTGCACACATCCCGTTAGCTCTTATTGAATGCCGATCATTTGACTGGAATCACCGACACACTCGGAAATTTTCTAGTGGTATTTATTGCTCTTTGTTCATTCCCTTGCAAAAGTTTACATGAGCGCTCTTTCTGAAGTGTCCTCTGTAGTTTTTCATAATGTTATAAAAGTGTGACGCATGAGTCACACCTTATGAGAATCACGCGGTGTTACTTCATGTCATTATTGTCCGCTGTGCAAAATTGAACTGAATAATAACAGCAGGAAACATAAATGGAGTTTTTCTTTTTTTACCCTCTCTAAAGACGCAGATCCACTCGCTGTTTGGTTCGGCTCAAGTCAGGATGCCTAAAAGTTAAACTTTGGTCAGTAAGATTTGTGTTGAGTAAGAAAATGTCGAGATGTTTCTTTGCTGAAACTGTGGAAGGGTCGGGGTGCCTGCAGGTGCAGACAATCCAAAATCAGCCTGCGCCTGAAATGAAATTGTCGTTCTCTGACCCTAAACCCTCCCACCGTCTGATGATGTTTGGGTGGTCGCAGCAGCTAGGCTGGAAAGAGGTCAGAGGTCACCTCTTTCCAGAGGAAGTGTCTTCTTAAAGAAACCTCACTGAGGGGCACGGGGAAACTCGACGACCTCCTCCTGCTGCTGATGAGTCACGCAGTGTGTGTTAGAGGGAGAGAGGGACTTGTGTCAGAGTGACCTTTGACCTTATGTTACTGTAAGAGCAATGTCTGAGTGTTTGTGTCCAGACAGTTTGAGTAAACGTGGCAGTGTGTGAAGTGGAATCACCATAGTTTCTACATCAGTCTGCTGTGTGTGTGTGTGTGTGTGTGTGTGTGTGTGTGTGTGTGTTGGTGCACAGAGTACAAAGAGTACAATCTTGAGTTTATGCTGGACACCCGTCACTTGTTCCCGTTTGTTCCAGGTTGTCTGGTAAACTCCAAACTTGAGTCCTGATTAGTTTTCACAGTTTGTGTCGTCATTGCCTGAATCTGGAGTTACCTACAGCACTGACGGTACCTGAGCTACAAATACGGAAATCGGTTGAGTAATTTATATATCTGTTCATTTTAGATTTAGTCAGTTTGTCTTCTATGTTTCAGAAAATAAAAAATATATATAAAAGATAATACATATAATATTACGATGTTTAAAAATTCAGATAAAATGTAAAAAATAAGAAAAAATCTCTATATATTATGAGCTATTCAAAACATTAAAAAAGCAATACTAACAATTAAAAAAAATTAAAGTGTATATTCATATAAAATAACTTTATAGAATCATATTTAGATGTTTAAAAGCAAATAATTACCAATAATACAAAGTTTTAAAAAGTTTATGGCTCAACTATGCCGCGATAGTCCACATCTGTACTCGTACTCAAGAGCATTACCACAAAAACGTTGAACTACCCAACTCTTTCCTGCATACATGAATGTCCCAAAGAACCAAAAGAAAAACACTGATGTTTAAAAAATATATATTTTTAACAGTTTTGTTATTTGGAGTTTCATTAATTCAAAGTCTAACAGACATTTTTAATCGTCAAAATGTAACAGTAACAGTGAACCAGGAAACATCGCTCTCAGGTATCTTCAGAGTTTGCCCAGATAGCCCCAAAATAAGCTTAGTGACCAATATCAAAAATGTCAGTGAGGAAAATAGCCTGAAAACCATCCGGAAATTCTCACTTGGAGCATCAGGTGGCTCCACCTGGATTAGTTTCTGTGGGACTGTAACTGTTACGAGACTGAGAGCTGTACAAAGTTGTGGAAAGTTACAGAGATTGCATAACTGTGCGCGCGTTCAGGTGCGTCGGGCATCCTGATGTCGGCTCGCCTCAGCTGTTTGCACCTGGCGTGGTTTCACGCGCACATTTTTGTCATTGTGATTGAAATCGTCATTGTTTACGTGCAGTGGGGTGGTAAAACAATCAGGCGGGGCTTTTGTGCGCGGACAGTGCGCTGGGCGTCAAAACGATAAACACGGCGTGCATTTGTTCCTCAACAGCCACCTTATCTGTTTGACTGTGACGTTTGGCATCTTCCTGAAAGATCACATACGGTTTAAGAGTTTGCCTGAGTGTTGAAAGCAGACGCAAGATAAAAATCTTTTTTTCTGCCCATCTAATGAAAAAAATGTGCAAAGTGTTAACAAAAACCAAACTCCAAGCCACTGTATCAGGAAAGAGAAGGAGGATACTTCCCCACCAAAGACTGCAGTTCCTAAAATGGTCCAAAAGGAAGTCGACGTTATATCATTGACTGTTTAAAAAAGCTGGCCGTAGCCACAGTTACATCCCCCACTGCTCTCTGAACTTAGGATTTTGAAACCTCCAGGGTTTTCTTTGGTCTCCATCATGCTGGCTGTTCAGATCAAGAAGTGACAAAAGGGTTATCCACTAACCCGGCAGAAGTCAGTAAACGTCCAACGTTATTGTCCATTGGAGAGGTTTTCACTCACAGTTGTCATAGTTTAACTCATTTACATTTAATGTTTAGCAGGTTTATCACTCAGTTAGGCCCCAGTCGCACAGGCCTAGAGACCAGTCAGTGACCATCAGCCAACCACTGCAGGATGGTTGCCAGATGGTCAACCAACCATAGGAAACACACTTGTTTCCTGTGGTTTCTGCAGGTTGAAATTGGTGCAAAGAGCACCAAAAACCACCTTGCGATTGCTTTGGGGCGCCAGCAGGATGTTGCGATGCCCTGTGGTTTGCGTGGAAGAAGCTGACTTGTCCTCAAGTGCTTGCCAACTACTCGCTGAGCGCCAGTGAAACTGTGAAGAGTGTGACACGAACCGAAAATGGAGAACGTTCCTCTCCAGAATAAAAGTTTAGCCTTACCACTGAAACCCCCACGTTTGAAAAGACCAAGCTTTTATTTCAAAATCGAGTTTCAAAATTCTTCATTTGTGCAGCAACTGATGGAAAAGTATAAAAGTTGTAGGAATGTTTGCTCAGTTTCACAAAGTTCAGTCTGATTTTAAGGTTTCCACCTCAGTTTCAGTGACACGAATCTATAACCTGCTGCAGGATTTAAACAGAACTCAAAGACCTGTACAGAGTGACTCTGTGTGTGTGTGTGTGTGTGTGTGTGTGTGTGTGTGGCATAAGTATAAAGCACCGCTGCTCAGGTCATGGTCACCTCAGCTCGACAAATAAAAGTCTTTTAGTCTTTTAAACTTGTCAAAGTGTCAGGTCGGCTGGAGCTTATCACTCAAAACTGACCCAGAGTCGGTGTGTGCACACAGAGACACACAAACACACACACCTACACCTACTCAGAGGAAATTTCCTCTTAACTTTCCCCTTGAATTCTCTACAATCTTCTATTGAACTCTGAGTTCATCTCGCATTATTTACGAGTAAATAAGTGACTCAGTGTCTAAAGAAACAACACAGACTTCGGCAGAGTCAAAGAAAGGTCAGGCTGCAAGTGAAGAATGATGTTTAAAAGGCTTTTATGAAACAGTAAGAAATACTTCAAAAATAGAAGAAAACTGTATAAAACAAATCGTAGAAAGATCTGATTGGATTCCCAGCTGTGAGGGTTAAAACAGCTGGATAAACAGCTGCAGGGAGGTGGACGTTATGGAGCGAGGTCGTGGAGCCACAGCTCGCAAACACAAAGAAGTTCTTAGGTTCAGTTAACTGCAGCTGATCTGAACCACTCATATGTTTACCTTCAAGTTTTGAACATATTAAAGAAGGACCTAACGAAATCGCCCCACTTCTCTGTTTGAGGTCGCCTGGCGTTATTAAAGCTGACCTCTGACTGGAAGTTGAGGTTCCTATTTGACAATGAGCTTAATTCTGCAGAAGGACGAAGGACGTGAGGCCCAGCGGCCCACACGCCACGTCACTGTGGCGCCTCTGTGGTCCTCGGCCCGCTTCCTAATGTGTAAAACGAGGGCTGCTTGCGCCAGCAGCTGGGGGCGGAGCTTTGGAGTTGATAAAGTTCTGCAGAAGAGATGGTGACGTCCCTCTGCTCTCTGATTGGTCAGCTGGATGCTTGGTTACCGAGATATGAATACTGGTACCAAGAAGTTGGTTCTACTAATATTTGCGACGTCAGATATTTATAATCAATAATAGCTCATTTTTATTGATCACTATGAACAAATATTAATAATAATGAGATCTAATCAGCAGCAGGGGGCTCCGCATCCCTTCTATCCGTGTTAGTGTCCAGCTGCTGGTAACTTAAAGCTTGCTTACGAACTTCAGTACCCAGAAGCCTTTGCAGGTGTTGGCGGTCAGGGTGGAGTCACACTGCGAGATTCAGATAGAAACTTTATCGACAGCAGTGGTGTAACAAACAAGACGGACGCGGTTCTGTGAGGGCCCACCTCTTTCTGAGAAAGCTGTCCAGGCTGACCAATCAGAGCGCTCGCTGTGTTTTATGGGTGTGGGTGTGTGTGAATGTGGTTTATTATTAATTCTGCAGAAGTCTATCTGTCGTGGTGTGTGTGGTATTTCTCAGCAACCAACTCAAATTCGCCCTTTTGTTTCCTCTTCCTCTTTGCCCTTGTTGCATCCTATCTCCTCTCATGTCTCCTACCTCATTTCTTTGTGTCCTGCCTTCTCTGCTTGTCTCCTGTTGTTTCATGTCTCATTTCCTTGTGTCTTCTATCCTCTCCTGGTCTCCTGTTTGTCTCCTCCTATGTTTCCCATCTCCTCTTGTTGCCTTCTATCTCTTCTCCTTGTTGCATGTGTCCTCTCCTCTCCTGGTTTTCTGCCTTTTGTCCTTGTCTCCTGTCTCCTTTCCTTGCTTCATGCCTTTGTTGAACAAAGATTACTACTAACTCTCAGATGCAGCTGTTGCTGCTGAAAAACACTGAACCTGCACGAACCGTCTTGCTGCCCGAGTCAAACTTAGCTCTCCGAGGCTTCACGTGGGCAAAACGTGGCCCAAGGGCCAGACCTGCGCCAATGACCACCTGATCCTGGAGATCTTGCAGTGAAAGGGACGCAGTTTAATGCACCTTGACGTTGAGCAATAAAAGATAAAGAACACAAGTCAAACAGTCTGGAGAAACGTGCAAAGATGGCGACGACGACAGCCGTGTGAAAGTTCACGAGGTCTTTTGCAAACTCTGCCAGTCAAAGTTGTGTCTGTTTGGATGAGCTGCGACGAAGAAAAGGTGTAATGATATCAAACATGTTTGCACTGTCATTTATACCAAACCGTTAAGATGATGGGACAAAAGGGCGTCACAGCTTTAGCAAAACTGATTTTATTGCAACATTGAACATGTGTCTGCAACAATAAAATCACATTAAAAGTCATTTAGTATGAGTCAGTGTGGCTACACCATTTTTCTGAGAACTTGTTGGTCAGTAAGCGGTGGTTTTTATGCATGTACGACTAACCCGCAGGTTAACCTCGCTGTGCTCCAGATCCTGCACCGGGGTGCATGCCACTGCTCTGAGTGGGAGATTACTGGGAGATTCCCTCATGATGGAGGATACACGCACACGCACACACACACACACACACGCACACACACACGCACACACCTGCTGCTACTCAGCCGTGTGTGTGTCAGTTGTGTTATGAGTGTGTCACTTTGCAGTCATACCACCGTGTTTATGCACAAAAACACGAAGCCAACCGCTGGTGAGAAAAAGGAAGTCATCAGGGGGGGTTCTGAGAATTACTGCGGTGACAGGTCATGTGACTTTCTGTAAACTAAACCGAAATGGGGCTCATTTACATCCCACCGCCATCTCAGACAGGAAGTGTGTTTGTGTGACATTATTTCTGTTTGTGTTGAGTTTTTTTCTGCTTCTCTATTTTTTGACATGTAATGCAAAAACTAGTTAATAAACAGTGAAAATAATCTACATGTTAAATCAAAGGGAAATGAGCGATAGATTGATCAATTAATATTTTGTTCTTGTTATTTTGGGTTGTTTTTTTTTTCTTAAAAAAAAAAAAAAAAAAACTTCAAACACTGCAGGGTCTTTGCTGCTTTTCTGTAAATTCAAGGTTTTTTGTCTTTATTTTATTTTATTTTATTTCATTTTATTTTTTATCCAAAACTTGGCTTTGCAGTCGGGGTTCACGGACTAAATATTATCCATCAGCTGTCAGTAACATAAGTTTTGGTATTTCCTTGCAGCACTGACAGCGTGTTTTTTGACCAGTGCAGAAAGTGCATTGCTTCTGTGCAGGCTCAGGACCAGCTGCAAAGGGCCGGGCAGGCAGTGCAGGGGACACTAAAGCTGCAGTCATGGCTGACATGCTGGTCCTTGCTTGCATGCACAGTTGTGCAACTACAATGGCGGGCGCTCAGGCCGCCCTGGACTTGCCGCAGTCCTTAGCTTTTTGTTCCCTTTCCACACAAAAGGTCAAATCAAAATTTCAAGGCACACATGTAGTCATATCTGCACAAAACAGTGGTTATGTCCTCCGATGACAAGGATTCCTGATCCTTATTATTATTATTATATTTTTGAATTGTCAGATGAAGCCACTTTTGAGCATGACGCCTGCAATTGTTCTACTTTGCAGTAATCCTCACTAGCTTATAAATTATAGATCAATGCTCTTTTAAAGCAGACAAGGGTTTTATCAGAAGGGATGTTTGGTTTCTAACTGTCTCTTAACTAACACCAAGATGGCGTCTTAAGTCTTTCCAGCCAATGACACACTCAGGCTGCTTACATCAACAATATGAGGCCATAAAACGTAACTTTTACAGTAAATTGAAATGTCTTTTTTGGACACAAAAATCATGAAGCGCACCTGAACTTGGCTTGAACCTCACTATTTTGGAGCCCTGTCCTACGGGATAGGTGTCACAATCTACAGCAGAAGCTAAAAGAGGAGACAGAGGAATCAAAGAGGCGTTTTCAAAGTTTTCTGCTGCAGCGTCTCCGTCTCTGTGCGATTCAGGGATCTCTGACCTTCTGTAGTGATGTATTGACTAAATGCTGGTAACACCGACCTGCTCGAGATTTAAAAAGAATTGAGAGCTGCACCACAAGCCAAAACCAAACCAAAACACAGCACGTTCCCATAGTTTGACGTGACCTTTGTGCATCCACTGCCATTTGCAAAGTTGTCAACGGCAAGCAGAAACTCCCAGTAAAACATTCCACACTGAAATATTAGGTGGCCCGAGAGGGATTCTTCGGAGTGGTCAAATATGTAGAGCCTATCGGCTGTAGTGTACACCAGTTTTTAAAAACTTTGTGTACGGACGTCCTGCACATGAATTAAAAAAATTAAAAACGCTGCGGAGGCCGAGAATGAGGACTGAAAAGAAGAGACTAAGCTTTGAGTTGCCTTAAAAAGACAAAACGGGGTCAATACTCCACTTATCAGACTGCAACAGTACATGATGCTCTCACTAAAACTAACCTCTCTCAGGACGGTCTAAACCCAGCACACGCTCCTGAGCAGGTGACCAGTCCAGTGCTAACGAGTGACAGGAAGAGCCGACGTCAAAGGATCACAAAGGGACCTCACTAGCCTCAAGTGATTCATTAGTGGAAAATTAAATCCGCTGCTTCGTGGAAATCACCTACAGTATTCTTGCACATCCCGAAAAAGTCTTTAGAATCCATCCAAACATCCGTTTTCTTAAATGCATATCCAATTCAGGGCTGCAGGGGGCTGGAGCCTATCTCAGCTCTCACAGGGACAGGTCTCTAGTGTATCACAGCAACAGGACACAGTTCATTTTATTTTATTGGAGTAAAAATGTCTTCGGTCATTCCGAAGTCTTAAAAGTGCTGAATCAATTGGTAGCCAGGGATGCTCATATCATTAGCATGTCTGCTAGCCAGCAGTGAGATGGAGAAAATCAGCCATCATTGTTAAAGTGACCCCACGCGTGTATGCAGGCATTTCAAACTTCAGGTGACTAAAATCAAGACAGAGAAACTAGTTAGCCGACATACGTTTGCTCGTGGCGGATGCTAACAGCGATGCAACCCTAACAAATGTATTTGTATTTTTCAGTATTTTTGGTTGTTGTTGAATTAGTTATCAATTTAATTCTGAGTGGCATTTAAAAAAAACAAAAAAAAAACCTCTTAAATCTCTCTTAGTGTTCTGGGAAATTACCATCATTTATACTGAATCCCAAATTAATTGACCCTTCCTGTGTGTCTGTGTCTCAGCTGATCAGGTGTATGGAGATCAGGACATGCATGAAGTGGTGCGGAAACACTGTATGGACTACCTGGTGAGTAGACACGCCCTTTTTTCCTCCTCCTGTGTTCCGGTTTGAGTCTGTGTTAATAAAGTTTTTGCTTTTGGCGATCAGATGAAGAACGCAGATTATTTCTCCAACTACGTGACAGAGGACTTCACCACATACATCAACAGGAAGAGGAAAAACAACTGCCATGGCAACCACATCGAGATGCAGGCCATGGCGGAGATGTACAACAGGCCAGTGGAGGTTTACCAGTACAGCACAGGTGAGTCAAGAAACGACCTTCATCTCCATCGCCGTCAGCCAGTCGCATCCAACTAACAACCTCCTCCTCCTCTTCCTCCAGAACCAATCAACACGTTCCACGGCATCCATCAGAACCACGACGAACCAATCAGAGTGAGCTACCACCGCAACATCCACTACAACTCCGTGGTTAATCCCAACAAGGCCACGATCGGGGTCGGACTGGGACTGCCTGCCTTCAAACCTGGGGTACAAAAACCAAACTTGCTCAGCACATAAGACTAAAAGCTGGGAAATCCCAGTTCTGCCACAGCAAAAACACAACCAGTAACACAATAAGTAGTAGAGCTCAGTAATCTAAAGCATGACAAACAGGTTAAAACTACTCAGCGACCCAATCTTTCACAAATGTTTGTAGAAGCAGTCTGCATTATTAGGTGCTTGGTTTTATACACCTGCGGCCACGGAAGTGATTGAAACACCTGTGTTGAATGATTTGGATGGGTGAGTGAAGACTTCTGCCTAATGCACCTCCATACCATCAGAGATCCAGGCTTTGAACTGAGCTCCATGATTTCTCTCTTCTGTAGCAGGGAGGACAAAATTCAATTTGTCTGACCACAGAACAGTTTTCCACTTCGTCTCAGTTCAATCTAAATGACCTTTGGCCCAGAAAAGACGGCGGGAGCATTCCTGGATCACGTTTGCGTGAGGTTTCTTCTTTGCAGCTTTAACCTGCATTTGTTGTTTGGATGGCACAGAGAACAGACTGTGTTCACAGACAGTGACTCCTGGAAGTGTTCCTGAGCCCATGCGCTGATTTCAATGACAGAATCATGACTGTTTATAATGCAGTGCCGCCTGACAGTCCAAAGATCACAGGCATCCAATATTGATTTTCAGCCTTGCTTTCTGCGCCAGAAATTTCTCAAGATGATGAACTTCAGAACGCAGAGTCCATTTTTTTTTTGCAGACTGGTGAACCTCTGCCCATCTTTAGTGTTGAGAAACTCCGCCTCCCTAACACGCTCTTTTTACACCCGGTCGTGTTACTGACCTGTTGCCAATTAACCTAATTAGTTGCAAGCTTTTTCTCTCAGTTTAAACAGTTGATATGTTTCCCGTGTTGTATTGTGAATAACAGAAGGGTTTGAGGGTTCCAAATCATTGCATTCAGTTTTTGAATGCAGTGATTACACAGTGTCGGGGTCGTAAAGGTCTCACGTCTGTTTAACAGGCCTGAAAACAACTTGAAACATGCTGTTTATACGTACAGCAGAGGAGGCAGATCAAAGCCTACAAGTCTCAGTCTTGGCAGGGTTTTTTGATGAAAACTTTGCTGTGAATGCAGTTACGAAACATTCATCTACAGCTCCAGCGCTTCAAGATTTGTCATGCCGAAACTTATTTTTGTGTAGATGCATGCCTGTTTTCAGTTCAGCGACTCTTTGAAGGCGCCTTTTCCGTTTGTGACTCCATATCTCTGCTGCTGCGTGGTTTCAAAATGACAACAGAGATACGAGATGGTCTCAGATGAATACTCATACCGTGGCCAGAATTGCCTGCTTCAGGATTTATGGAGTTTAAATTGATATGATTGATATGCAGGCAGGAGTAAAATTTATGAAGGGCTTTAAGTTTGACACATTGCGCCTTGTTTAGTCTCCTTTTCCCAATCACAATACTACCTGACCAAACCCAGGGTTAAAGAAACCCGCTGCTCTAGCTGATATTTAACATTTTAGCTCGGGGAATTGTGTATATACTGAGTACATTTCCTCCTCCTCCTTCCCCTCCTCCTCGCAGTACGCGGACCAGTCTCTTATGAAGTCGGCCATCAAGACGTCAGAGGAGTCGTGGATCGAGCAGCAGATGCTGGAGGACAAAAAGAGGGCGACAGACTGGGAGGCCACCAATGAGGCCATCGAGGAGCAGGTGGCCCGGGAGTCTTACCTGCAGTGGCTGCGGGACCAGGAGAAACAGGCCAGACAGGTGGGACGGGGACCGGGGAGCTGGGCCATGAATATTCACTCAAGATTATTTGACACAAAACTGTGTGCATTTATTTAACTTTCAAGAAAAACCTGTTGTTCTAGCAGCGGAATCCTTAAACCATCCGCCCTGCTTTCGTAACTGCTTGTGTAACGTAGGGATTTGGTGGATTTACTTTGATTTTTAATGTTTTCTGAGAAACCGTACAGACAGAGATGAATGGTGCATCCAGCCACACGCCAACTCAGTCGATAGTCATTTTAAATAGATGACCTCGTTTTCATAATTATTAGAACCCACAATTTGAACTGGAACAAAAATCTGATAGGTGACCCTAACCGTCACTCACTGTCGGGGTTAAAAGGTTTTTAACCTTTTCACTTTAATTTGTCGCCCCTCTCCGAGTCATTGTAAACCTCGCAGAGCCAGCTGGTTAATTTGTGCTTTTCTTTGAAAGAAAATTATATAGCAGTTCATGTCGGGCCACCAAAACCATTTATTTATCTCATTCAGCCGAACGACAGATGAGCTCGTGCCATGGCGAGGCGACAACACTTCGACCGTCCAGCCGTGATTTCCAAGCGTCGCTGTTCCTCCTGCAGTAGCGATGAGAATTGAACGAAACTTACTCGCCCAAATTAACCATAAACTGTGACTTTTGATGGTTTGTGAGCCACGCAGTCGTTTTTGTCGACCATGTATTTTAGATACAAACAGTTTTTTCCATCTCACGGAAACAAACTAAATACTCTGACTAAACTGGAGCCAAGAAGCCAGAAAAAAAATAATAAGCCAAGGATACCAACTACCCATACTCATCATTTTATTCACTCTGACACGCCTTGTGTTTAGTTTGCATGTTCTCCGTGTGCTTGTCCCGGTTTTCCAGCGGAGCTCCAGTTTCGCCCGTCATTAAAAACATGCTTGTTAATTCTCCCGTTCGACCCACTCCTGCAGAAGCTTCCTGGTTAAACAAAGGTCAGAGTTTAATATAACTGATGGTCCAGTGGAGGTGTTTTTCCACAAATTGAGGCACCTGTGAAGCAAATTGGCTCAAATCACCCATGGTAATGAATAGGGTTTTTTCTTTTTTTATAGTCAGTATTTTCACATTAAAACACCGATAAAGGTCCTTTAAAAAACCCCACCAATGTTCAGAGTTAAAATATGAAGAAAATCAGTGTTTTAGCTGCTCAGCACTGAATTGTTATATACAGCAACAGCACAGCTGAATTAAGAAGATGTAAAATGAAAGATGCAAGCAGTATGCAGAAAAACTGCTAGATATTTAAATCTGGAAGATTTCTTGTAAACTTCAGGCTGACACAAGCCTTCTTCCCTCTTTCTAGCTGAGATATCTGCAGCATTCAGGGGGAAGTTTAAAGAGGAGCACAAAATTTATGCCACGACAATAAATTAATATGCTGTATTCTGATAGATTAGCAGGATATAAAGTAAATCAGCTGGTTATTTTTGGGCCTGTAAAACGGAAGAAATAGCCAGTTAAAGTTGGACCTACTGACCCAGTGATTTAAAAAGCATCAGATCTGTCTGCTTTAAACCCTCCTGTCAAATAAAGGCATGAAAAATAATCCGAAAATGTCTTAAATTCAGTTTAAGTGGATGAAGGTGTGTTGGTGTAACAAAAACAAGTCAGGAAAACCATGAACGTTTTCTCTTTTTTCAGCCTCGTAAGGCCAGTGCCACCTGCAGCTCGGCGACGGCGGCAGCTTCCAGCGGGCTCGACGACTGGAGCGCTCGGTCACCACGGCAACGTGACTCAGACCCCTCCCACTCTGAACTCACAACTGCCCCATCAACCAACAACAAGCCCCCTTCCCCCGCAGGAGCTGCCCTCATCCTGAGCAAACCCCCCTCCCCCTGTGCCCCAGGTAAAGCGCACACACACATATACCTAGGCTCTGAGTCCGCACCCTAAAATGTACCAATCTGCTTTATGAGGACTTAAGTTTGTCCACACAGAGTGAGCTGATGTTTATTCCTGACGTATCTGTATGTATCCCGGGCTGTGCAGGTCCCAGTAATCAGAGTCGTCACCATTTGGAGTACAGAGCCATCATGCAGGAGATGTCACCTACAGCGTTTGGTAAGAGTCACACACACTCATTCACACCTGTGCTTACATTTGAGGACCTTGTTTATACAGTGTGTTCCTGGGACCTGAAGCTGGATCTCAGTCTGTCAGAGCCCTAACGCAGCTCTCTGAAGGTCCATTCGACAGAGAGGGCCAGACACCGCGTTCACGCATGTAAAACTGTTTCTCATTTCTAAATGGCCCAATCAGATTGCAAAAACTGCAGTTCCTCTAATGGCCACTTGAGGCAGTTGAATCAGTCCCCCATAGACTCCCATATTAAAATGTCCAACTTTACAGAAGAAATAAACATGTTTACAACCTCATGCAAAACATGGTTTTGGCTTCTATGTATAATTTCTTTCTTCATGGCAACAAAAGTTTTTATAGAACTTCCCCCCACAGTCATTTTGTTAAGGCTCGAAAGTTTGGGTCAAAGTAACTGGAGTTACTGATCTTGACTTTTTAAAAAAAAAATTTTATGCGTTTGTGCTGTTAGTGCCTCATGAAGCATATTTACGGAAATTATCTGACAAATAATATCACTTTAGAAAACTGTCTGATAAAGATGGACATGGCCACCGTGACATCACCCGCTGAGCTGCATTTTGAAGCCTTAATATTAGCGTGCTGGTGTTTCGGAGCCATAAGTTGGATTTGGATTGTAGGGTGCAGTACTAATTTATCAGATACTGATGGTTAGGAAAATATAAACTCAAGTCATCAGCCATCAGCACAGACCTCCTTAAAGTAAGTCATAACAATTGTTTGAAAACTTAATTAAAAAAAGCTCCGAAAGTGCAAACACAGTAAAAACGTCCAGTTCAGTGACTCAAAGTAGTGGAGGTGATACCTAACAGACGGCCACTGGCTACAGTTCCCTCTGCCTGGACAGTCATAGTGGCCATGTAGCTGTGACTCAGGATTTAGAGCGGGTCATCCACTAATAAGAAAGTCGGTAGTTCAATCCCCAGATCCTCCAGTCTACATGTCAAGTATCTTTGCGCAAGATACCTTGATGCATGCATCGTAATGTGTGTTTAAATAAATCCACTTCCTCATCCTCATCTTCCTCAGGCATAGAAAAGTGCTTGTATGCATGTGTGCATGATTGTGTGAATAAAGCTTGTAGTAGAGTAGAAAAGTGTTATCTCAAGTACCAATCCATTTACCATTTACTCTTAACCACAGCTTCCATTCAAAGGAAGCATGTGCATTTTTTTGCACATGTGTAGCACAAATCTGGGGTCCGGTGCTGAGCAGGTACTGACAGCCAGCTAGCTTAGTAGCGTTGGCTTGCTAACTTCCACCCTCCAGTCTAAATATGGTCACTTCTGGTTCAAAAGAAAACATCAATGTTGAAGCTTCAGAATGCAGAGTCCAGAAAGCAATGGGGGACATTACAAATGGTGTGGTCCTACTTTTCCAGAGATGTCCCTCCAAGGTGTAAATTTCCTCCTGGTCCTCACAAAGACGGCTATAACGATACACACATACACACTGACAGTCACTTTGTTTACAGTCAGGCCTCAACAGGAAGCAGCTGAGCTTGGTGTGTGTGTGTGTGTGTGTGTGTGTGTGTGTGTGTGTGTGTGTGTGAGGTTATCTGAGGACATACATGCTGTTGTTGCTCTGAAAAAACACAGTTTCATTGTTGTTGCTGTATGTGTAACAGTTTTTTCACGTTTAACACACAGAGCTGAACGCTGGAGTGTTTATCAAAGTACGAGACGATATTTAACTCATCAGGATGTCTCTCTGTCTGTCTCATCTCCCAGCCGCCTTTTAAACTGTGTTTTCTTCTTGGGATATAATCCTGAGTTGGCACCAGAACGCCTGTATCCATGAGCACGCAGCCTTCCTCATCTTAACTTGTGGTGGGGGGAAAAAATCGGTACAGCATACTGTAATGATATTTTATATTGTATCCATATAGAGACACCAAATATTGATATTTTATTAAATAAATTTACGCTGGGAATGCTATGAACAAGACCGCTCATCTTGTGCACCGCCATCCCGAGATAACGTTAGCCGGGCAAACTCGGCTCAACTGAGAAGCCATCCAACACTGGGCAGACTTGCCTTTGACCATTTATCACATTACATGCAGAAACAGACTGCATGTAATTGCCAATTTGACCCCATTCAATTACAGATCGTATCATTTATGGCAAGTTTTTAGTGACGGTATTGGTTTTGTTTGACAGTCTTATTTTACGGTATAATAATAGCTTAACCAGGATAAAACGGATACGAACAAAATGTAACTTTGAGGGCGTCATTTGAAAAAGGGTGGGAAATTGCAGTGTTGTTATTTAAAAACTCACCGTGATGCAAAATGTTAAAAATTGCAATAATATGGTATCATGAGTGAGGTATTGTGATAATAATAATTGTGTCATGGGTGTCTGAGTCTCACTTCTAATCTTAATCAGCTCCCCTGATCCTGCTACGCAATCTGTTACGCAAGGAGTTTTAAAGACACAAAGGTAGATGTAGGAGTGAATGACTCAGCAAAGTGGTCCTGATATTATTTTACTGTCTAACACACAGTTCAGCTGTTGGTGAGCGGTGATTTCAGTCACTGAGCCTTTTGTAAACTGGGGCATACTGCATTCATGGTACATACTACACGCTAATACAAGTGCAACACATTAACCTCATCTCCTGTCATTTATGCACGGGCCACTTATCACTTATCCCCCCTGCTTATCCTTATCAGGGTCACGGGGGGCTGGAGCCTATCCCAGCTGTCTTAGGGCGAGAGGCAGGGTACACCCTGGACAGGTCGCCAGTCTGTCACAGGGCTAACACACACACACAGACAACCATTCGCACTCACATTCACACCTATGGGCAATGTAGAGTTTCCAGTTAACCTATCCCCACTAACTGCATGTCTTTGGACTGTGGGAGGAAGCTGGAGTACCCGGAGAGAACCCACACAAACGCTTTGGTTTCTAGGCTCCTTATTTGAAGCGCTTTGGTTAGCCTCACGATGGTTTTTGGAGTCATGTGTGAAACATTTAGATGCGAGGGTGAAGTGCTAAGTTATCAGCTAACTTTTACTTGCAAGCTGCAATTAAAGGACATAGATTCCTGCTAATTAGTGTTATGTAACTAATAACATAATAAAACTCCATTCACCTAAACTGAAGCACAGACGTTTTTGATGTTATGTTAGCGCAATTAACCACACAGCAGATTCTATTTTTCATCAGTTAGTTTAATTAAAAATGCTCTCAAAGACACTGGCAACACAAATATGGTGACGTGGTCCAGTCCACTTACTTAAACTGGCGAAAGCAAACCTTATCATTTAGGAAGGAGCATCTACCTCGCACCTAAAGTGGACTCGGCCTTAATTCTAAAAGACGGATGAGTTTTGGGCAGAAGAATTGTCAGACCTGGTGGCTGTGACTAAGAGGGGGGGGTCATAGAGCCATCCACCTCCTACAAGGCTCACACACACAGTTGAGACAGTGCTTCCAGTGCTTCTATGTAAATTAATATTTTACATAGATTTTTTTTTCTCCCTAGTTTATGTGCCCTTATTTCATTTCAGAGCCTTTGTTGTATTGTGCAGTTTGTCTGAGAGGGTTAAGTAAGTAAGTAGGTAAAAGTTTATTTATATAGCACTTTTCAGAGACAGATGTCACAACGTGCTTCACAAGAGAGGTAGCAGAAACACAATACAGTCATAAAAGCCCTGGTCTAATTAAAACTTTTTGAAATAAAAATGTTTTTAGCTGCTTTTTGAAGGTCTCCACAGAGTCCAGACACCACAGAAATAGAGGAAGTGCACACCACAGTCTGGGTGCAACAACTTGGAAAGATCGGTCCCCTCGAGTTCTGAAACGAGTGGGGGGACCACTAAAAGGTTTTGATTCGATGATCTCAGGTTACGAGAAGAGGTATGAATACGAATCAGATCAGCAAGGGAGGGGCCTGTCCCTGCAGTGCTCTAAAGGTTAAAACTAGAATTTTAAAATGGAACCTAGATCTGATTGGTAGCCGGTGTAGCGACTTTAAAACAGGAGTTATATGAGCTCCTTTGTTTGAGCGAGTCGGTAGTCTCGCTGCAGTTTTGAACAACCTGTAGCCGAGCTAGCCCTTTCTTGTTTAGACAGGTAAACAGACTATTACAGTAGTCGAGTCTTGTAGAGACAAAAGCGTGGATTATCATCTCAGGTTCACTTGTTGACACCATAGATCTACGTTTTGAGATGTTCCTCAAATGAAAAAAATCAGGTTCTTACTATCTGATTTAAGTTTCCCTCCAAAGAAAAAGCTTAATCAAAAATAACACCTAGATTTCTGAGGTTACGCTTCTGTGAGGAACCTGAATCACTCAGTCACTGTTTAATATCGGACATTACACTGTCTGGTGCAGTAATCAAAGTTTTGTCTGGGTTTAGCTGTGAGTAATTGTTGTTCAACCATTGGTTAATGTCTGTTAAACAGTCAGAGCGGAGAGGTTATGAACTTCAGAAGGCTTAAATGAGTAGTATAGCTGAATGTCATCAGCAAAAAGATGATAAGATGCTGTATTATCTGGTCTAAAGGAAGAATGTATATTAAGAACAAAATAGGTCCCAGCACGGAGCCCTGGGGAACTCCACACAGCAGCTCTGTAGATTCAGACATAATCTGGTTTGCAGATGCACTAAAACTCCTTTCAGATATGTAGGATGAAAACCACTGTAGAACAGAGCCAGACATCCCAACCAGGTCTCTCAGTCTGTTTATCAGTATGGTATGATTAACTGTATC
>VVHJ01057981.1:20348-31293 GCA_015107715.1 Tylochromis polylepis | reverse complement strand
TGCTGACAGGACTGGAGCTGTCTGATCCCTGTTCTGATTGGACAGATGTCAGTGTCCAGCATGTAAACATCTGAGGCAAGCCAAAACCAACTTTGACATCTCCATAACACTCTGAGAAATCTTTGTTGAAGTGTTTTGCACATGCCAATGTGGTGACGTGCATGTGCACACGCGCACACACACACACACACACACACACACACACACACACACACACACACACACACACACACACACACACACACAGAGCACCTTCCCCAAACAACACAAAATGTCAACTCCCCACATCCGTTTCTCCCCAGCTCCTGGCCACACCTTCACAATTCAAATTGGCCTATGCTCCTCCTCCTTCCAAAAAAAGGAAATAGATTAATTTACACAAATCACATCAACCATTTTGACAAACAATGGAAACACACAAGTCATACATCCATATACACAATATAAAGATAATTTCACATTTAAATTTCTCCTCATGGTTGACTCTACTCTTGCGAGCACACAACCTGTGGAAGAGCTGCCTTTGAGGCGGGCTTCCTCTTTACTGGAAGGACAAAATGGCCGCCACAGAACTCTAACCCACGTAACTCATAAACATTTCATTTCCCCATTCTTAATGAATATGGCAGAACTTGGGCTTCCCAGCATACGAACATTGGAGACATCCCTGTATCTACCTGAGACGGCTGGGGTGTGCCCCGGTCATGACATCACATAAAAAGGAGAGCGGATACTGCTCCATTACAAAATCAACACCTTCAAATTTCAGCATGACTGAAATTTGTAGCTATCCACATGGACGAGCCAAATGCCTTCTGGAGAAAGGTTTTATGGTCAAATGAGACAAAGATTGAGCTATTTGACCTCAGTGACAAGTGACATGACAAGAGGCTTTCAAACCTAAGAACACTGTATGAACTGTCAAGCAGGGTGGTAGTAGCATCATGCTCTGAGGCTGTTTGCCACCATTGTTACATTGTACAAAGTGGATGAAAGGAGGGTACCTCCAAATTATAATATAATATAATATAATATAATATAATATAATATAATATAATATAATATAATATAATATAATATAATATAATATAATACTCTCAAGTAAACAGCTAGACAGTTGAAACATGGGCACAGTCGGGTGTTCCAACAGGACAGTGATCCCAAGCAGACATCATAACTGGTCTGGAATGGATAAAACAGGCTAACGTACCCGAAACAGCTGGGGTGTGCCCTGGTCATGCACACATGAGAAGGAGACTTGATACTGCTGCAGTGCAAGCCGTAATCCGAAACTACACCTGCTGACATGACTGTCTGACAATCTGGAAAATCTGCTTGAAAAAGGTGTTACCGTTGGTCTTAAAACAAAGACAGGAAGGTAGAAAGGCAAGCCCTGAGCATAGAATGAGACAGAATGCGTGCTATAACTGCCTGTAGTGTGTGTTTATAGCTTTAGTTGGTGTTAATTGTTTCTGGTCCCTATACAAACGTAGTGAAATCTTGGTTTCCATTTCCAACAAAATGTCAGACTCGTTCCTGGTGGGTACTGGTGTCTGATAGGGCTGCGCTGTCAAAGATTCTGTTCATACCTTTTATGGACAGAAATTGTAGGAGGATGGAGGGTGTTGGATTCTGTGGCCTCAGGATCTCATCTCATCTCTGCTTTTTTGAAGATGATTGTGATTCTCTTGACTTTATCAGGGAGTGACCTCCAGCTCGCACTGGGGTGGCTTGCAGCTGAGTGAGAAGTGTCTGGGATGAGAATTAGAACCACAGCATCAAAATAATTCTGAAGCTGTGGATCTCAGCTGGAAAATTGGGCCTTGCCCACTCTGGGTGAGGGATGAGTTGCTGACCCAAGTAGAGAAGTTCGAGTACCTCAGGGTATTGTTCGTGAGTGATGGACAGACAGACTGGTTTTGCGTCAGTAGTGATGCAGACAATATACTGGCACGTTGTGGTAAAGAGAGAGCTGAGTGAGAAAGTGAAGCTGTCGATTTACAAGTCAGTCTACACTCTGGTCACGAGCTGTGGGTAGTGATTAAAAGAATTAGACGATGGATACCAGCAACGGAAAAGAGTTTCCTCCAAAGGGTGTCTGGGCTTACCTGTAGAGATATGGTGAGGAGCTTGGCCAGTCAGGAGGGGCTCTGAGTAGACCTGCTACTCCTTCTTACCAAAGGATGAGGAAGAGCACCTGAGGTGGTACAGGCATCTGACCAGGGTGCCTCCTGGACACCTCCTACGTTAGGTATATTATCCATAACCTACCAAGAGGAGGCCCCAGGCCAGATACAGAACATCTTGGAGAGATTACATCACTAGGCTGCTTGTGTTTATTGTGTGTTCATTTCATTGATTTATAAGCCCAGTATGTTTCATCATATAAATCCAGCACAAATAATGTTTACTTGAAAGTATTGAAATTTCAGGGATACCAGAGTGAAAGTATGGTAAATAAACTTTTAAGCATTAATGTGGATTGTGCTCTGGATAAAAGCAACAAGCTGTAGTAAAGAAAAGTACAGATTTGCAACTGTGCGATAATGCTAACAGTAATCTGCTTTTTTCCCCTTTTCTTTAGATGACATTTATTATGTAACTAATAATGCTCTGAGAAGAAATAAATTTTGCTATAATTATTATTTTTGCTGTTATGATTTTTTCTTATGGTTGATATATGTTAAATATGTCATTAGGATGAGTGTTAAATGTAAATACTTGAGCAATTAAAAGATGGGAGTACAAAACACCAAACAGGGAAGATCTTATGTAAATATCTGAGGGTGAAACACAGAGTTCATGACAAACAAACAGGATAATGGATAACACCATGTTTTCACCTTACCCCATGTTTTCAATTATTCTGTTTTCCTGTTTTCTTCCCTTTCTGGAGCCAGTGCTAACAAATGATCCAAGACACAGCATGGTTGTCAAACAATGAAGTGATGTACTCTTTGGTGAATACTCAACAGCTACTGAAAACTCCTACTCTGACCTAGGGCAGTGTATTTTTCTTCCAGGTAAAGAAGACCTCCTCAGCTGCTAGGATGTCAGAACTCTCACTTTGTATTCTCATTGTACATCTGTAGAATGTCAGAAACATTCATAAAAACTCTGTCCTGTGTACTATATCAGAGGCTGAGAGAACTGGAATAAATTTTTTAACCTCCACAGGTCAATGGACCCTCTGGCAAGCCCATCAATATGACTCATGTTGTGCAGACAAGCTCTGTTCCAACCCACAAAGCATTGTTTTCAATTCTGGTCAAGATGCAAAGGTTCCCAACAACAACAAATGCATCCAAAATTGATTGGATGTATAAAAAAGGATTTTGCATTTAATAGTGCAGCTATGAAACAACACCTTAGATTAGAATATCTGGCTTACCTGGTATGTTTCATATGTGGCTCTCTGGAGCAATAAAGCTCTGTTTGATTTTGGCAAAAACTGTGGTGGAATAAAATGTTGTATACAAATTTGAAGCAAGCTGACAAGAATCTATATGTGATGAAATTTTTTTTTAAAAAGAGTCTTGGATTATACTTTATATCCATTTTAATGCTTAATGCATTAATATGATATTAAAACATGCCATATAGTATCTGGCAAATTAATTATGGGTTTAAATCCTCCTGGAATTCACAAAAGCTGTGTGATTATATTATTAGGATATCAAATTATCATTTGCTAAGTCTGTTAATTATCACCCTGTCTGCGGATCATGTCCGTGTCCCATCTCGAGTGTGAGAGCTTCTACAGCTGGAATATGAAAATAATTTACACCTGTAGTTGTGTTAAGAGGTGAATTACATCAACTTTGAGTTTTGAGAGCATCTGTGTTTAATGACAGGATGACATAGATGCTGTTAAGATTTAATGTATTCAGTATGTCAGCAATGCACCAGGCTTCAGAGTTTTTGAGAGATATTTTGAAACACTGCTGATGCTAGAAAAAGAAATTGCTTCAGGGTATTTGTGAAAACTTTCAAAAGACCAAATGAGAGTGGTCTGTAACCAAACTGCACATCACATGGGTCATGACAAACAAGATGCCAACAAGAGACAGGCATTTGTTGATTGCCTGTGATTTACAGCACATGAATCTCCCAAGCAGATTTCAGGGCCCTCTACCAAAATGGTTTCAGGACTTTTATTATCAATGTTGGTAAGATTAGAGTGGAGGGCAAAATACCGTTGTGGTCAGAAATGTATCTCAACTCGCCACTTTCATGGTAGGTTTTAGCTTTTAGTTTGAATTTATTTTGGTTTTTCTCTAATCCAAACAGGGTCAAAATATGCATGCAGGCTCAAATATACACATACATCCCATCTGATATTTTGTTAAATGTCCCTTAACAGGTTGCACCTCGACCAGATGCTTTTGATAGCTTTCAACCAACTTCTGGTCTAATTCTGGTTTGATATTTGACTGCTCTTGTTAGTAGAATTGGTAACGTTCTTTTATATTGGTTGGTTTCAAGGTTCTTTATTTGTCACATGCATAGTTATACAAGTATAACACACAGTGAAATGTATAACACACAGTGAAATGTATACCCTTTTACGCATAGTCCGCAAATTTTCAATAGGAGGTTAAGATTGGGGTTTTGGGAAGTCCATTCCAAAAGCTCAATTTTAGCCTGCTTTATCCATTCCAAAACCTGATGTGCATTTGGGATCATTGTCCTGTTGGAACACCCAACAATGTCTAAGTTTCAATCATCTAGCTGTTTAATTGATGTGAAGTTGACGAATTTGGAGACGGTTCTCCTCCTTCATTATTCCATTCATTTTGTGCAATGTACCAGAGCCCCAGAGCATGATTCTAACACCACCGGGTTTGACATTTGGTACAGTGCTTGTAAGTTTAAAAGCCTCTTGTCATTGTGGCTCAGTCTTTCTCTCATTTAACCATAAAACACTTCTCTAGAAGACATTTGTTCTGTCCGTGTATGCAACTGCAAATTTCAGTCATGCCTGATCACTAATGAGAAGTTAATAGGCCTTGGTCTTGTCAATTTAAAAGACACTGTAGAACCTTCAGCACAACTTATTAAAAGGTTTAAGTGAATGTATTTATTGTGTATATATTTGAGCCTGTATATGTACTTCTGACCCAGTTTGAATGAGAAAAAATTCAAAATAAATTCAAACTTGTGCACTCAATTCTTGTTTTTTAAAGCTATTAAATATGTGTGCTGTGGAAACATTCCACCCTGGAAAAAGAACAGTTCAAAGAAATCATTAAAAGCCCAAAATTATTATGACATTCATGGCCATGATGACTGTATGTAAACTTCTGACCATAACTATAACACCACAAGTTTCACTGCTATAAAGGAGACTAGATGGATCCCTGGCACTTACGACCACTGGGGTTTGTTAGAAACATGACACCATTGTCTTCAAAGGCCAGGGAATATGACCTTTCAACAAACTGTTGCTTCAATACATTAATTCTTGCCCTTTTCATTATAAATAAACTTTAACTTTTTTGTCACTGTCTGAATTTAAGTCTACTTTGTATACAGTTAAAACACACACTGTTTGTCTCAGGTCGATTTATTATTATTACTTTTTTTAAGGCGTTCATATATTTATTTTTTTTAGGAGCTGCTGATAATATATGGTCCCTCGGGATTCTTTTGACCCTTTAGTGGCGCATTTATTCTAAATGGATGAAAACGTTATTGCGTTATATTATGATTATGTCATATACGAAAAATTTTCTTTAAGTTAGCTGAAATATTTCCGTCAAGGTAACTTGTGCTAATTTAAAATAAAATAGAGCTTTAATTCTGTAGTGTATCAGTTTTCCTACACAGTTGCTTCAAGTAAACGCACCCGGTCCTGACCTGCACAGGAAGTGGAGTGACGCTGGCGCGGTAGTTGAAAACAGACGTTGTTGACATGACGCTGGCGAACAACAGCTCAGCAGATGTACAAACCTCGGTCGAAGCTTTTATTGCTTAACTTTAACACAGGAGAACTTATCATAACTTGACACCGAGCATGGATTTATCTTCCATTATAAGGAAAATAGGTGAGTTGAACTGCTAGCTAGGAAAATACCGCTCAAGAAGCTGACTATAGCTTACTTTAACTTATGATGACAAAACCCGTTAGCCGCTAACAATAGCAGCTCTCTCAACTTTTATATGTGGCTGTCATTGTTTGGAATAATAACGCTTAAATTATCATGAAACTGTCTAACTTTCGTAAAGGAACCCCGAGTCAGTGAACCGTAGCTACCTTTGCTAACTCTGCTTCAGTATTTCTTCAGTTTAATATTTTTGATTTTTCATAACTTTCAGGTCATTCTCTGGTGGAGATAAGAGTGCGAGCACTGAAGAGCATCTTATGCAAGCTGGATCTTTCCCTGATTTCCGTCCATGATATTGTCCAGGAAAAGATGCTGTTTGTGTATCTTCTGGAGTGGTTCAATTTCCCCGAGGTGCCAATGAAGGAGGAGGCCCTTGAATTGCTTTTAACCTTATCAAAGGTAGATAAGAAGTATGCTGATAATAGATGCAACGCAAAGTGAATAAATCAAGGATTGTAGCTAGAGAAGAGCATTCTGCCAGATGGCAAATTACACTCATGAACTTTAAATGTAATTTTGGCCTTAGCTTCAGTATTTTTTTTCTTTTTCAAAAAGCTAACCAGGCTTAAAATGCATAATTGATGAAGAATTTAGTTTTGTCCTGATTTTCACCGCATGATTCCAACACCTTACAAACACCATATAAAATTTACACAATATCAAACCAAGACAAACAATTTCCAGTTTTCTGATTATGCACTATTGTGTCTTCAAAGCATCCAAGTGCAGCCCAGATGCTGAGAGACGTTGGGGCGGTGGACTTTCTCACCCAGCTGTCTCCTAACGTGGAGCCCAGCCTGCAAGCTGTCATTGATGGAACCCTGGACCAGCTGTTCCAGCTACCAGAACTGCTCCCCAGTCATGTAGTTGTCTACTCACATGGACCATGTAGTACACCTCTAAAAGGTGTGGAATGTTAGGCCAATTATTTGTTTAAATTTAGAGTCTGTCATTCATAAAATACTAAATTTTAACAATATTATATTGGAGTCAGGTTGGGTGAAATGGTCTCTTTTCATACTGCTTTGAACTTTCTTGTATGGAGATGTTATCCCAGCAACAAGTCTCATGTCTCTGTTGCAGCCTCGACTGTTGTTTCAGCTCAAGCGGATTTGCCTAAAATGGGTTATTTCCACAAGAGCATGCCAAATAATACGGATATACCGCCTCACAAGATAGCAGGTTCCTTTTGCTTGAAAAATCTTTCTCTAATGTTATATGTATGATATTTTTGTTTCCTCATGCTTTATCCCTTTGTGTCATATAGTGCACGAATCTGTGAGATGTCTGAAGTTTTCTGTGTTTCCATGGCTGACTTTGACAAACACAGACAGGCACATACTTTCTTCCAATGAGAAGTAAGAGACAAACGCATGTCTTTAAGCATTAGTATATTATACTTTTCACCCATTTTATTCGTATTATAATTAGACAAAATTAGATTATTTTCAATATTGTTTATTCAAGCTTTGTTTTTTAACTGTTTCTGAATTCAAACCTGTTTTTATTTTATGCCCAGCTCTATACATAGCATAGTATTTGTGTGGTTCTTTACTGCTGAACTTCTTTGTATTTAATCAACTCCACAAGAGTGTGAGATTAAAAATAACTCTGTGGTTCTTTTGAAACAGTTCCTTGGGGAGCAGCAATCCCAACCTAGTGCGAACGACTTGTGAACTTCTATGTGATGTCATTATGCAAGACTTTCCTGCTGAGATCTTCCTGCAAAGGCCGGGCATTGTAAAGGTATTAAATCTGGGTGTTTTTGCACTGTCGGTGATTATAAAGGTGTCTTTTGTCTATATGTTTATGCTGGGGGGTTTTTTTGTTTGTTTGTTTTGTTTTTGTCTTTTAATATGTAGAGAATGTTCACACTCCACCAGAAAGAGACAATGCTGTAGTGATTGCAATTTTCATTGTTTAATTATCAGGACATTTGAAGAGCTCTCACTATTTTTAATTTATAATTTATTTTTAATTTTTAATTTATAGACTCTGTGCAACCATCATGTGTAGTGCTTATGTTCAAGATCGATCCCTGTATTTAATGGAAACGCTGCTCGCTCTTGGTTTGAAAATGCTTTATTTACTGTTGGTTTCCTAAGAAACTAAGTTGAAGATACCAATCAAGAATTCTGAGTCTGGTTTTGTTTTCCAGCCAAATGGTATTCACATCGATTAGATGCAGTGTGGTGTTTTGAGTGGCTAGCGTGACCAGCTCATAGCGGATTTATAGGATGGCCACTCCAACCACTGTCAAAATAATAACCTGTCAAATGATGTCCTTGAACAAAGCATCCATTTATAATTCTGCGTCCCTGATCTTGTAGGAGGCTGTGAGGCCCCTGAAGGCTTACTTTGGTTGAGCAGGTACTAGATTGCTGCTAGGATGTTGTTCAGTCATGATGTACTTCTTGCAAGGTGTGAAAGTCCTTGGTAGAACATTTTGCTTCTTCCCTCAAAGGCCTCCTTCAGCAGCAGAGTTTCTGTATAACAGGACACTGTCGGGCACAGGCTTTGAACAGTTGCCGACCTCGATGGCTCTTACTGGCAGCTGATCCATGGGGTCGTAATACTGAAGTCTGCAATGAGTTTCCACTTTGTACAGCTATACATACTCTGTCTCCATTTCTTTTGAAGCGAGCAACACTGTGTGATGTATCTCCCCACTGTCATCTTGGTAACAAAGCACATCAGTTCTGTGAGCTCTTTGTTTCACTGGCATAAAAAGAGTTTTGGGGGAGAAATCATTTTGCCCTGATGAGCCACAGTGAACATTACTATTTTGCTAATAAAGTGGTGCATTAAATTACATCGGTCTCACGGTAGCATTAACATACTGTCACCCAGCAGTGTCATCACCAAAAAAGAAATCATTACAGAAAAGTAGCTCTTGTGGCTTTACTTGGTCCTCTTTCGAGTTACTACAGCCATTAAGCAAAATTAAAAGGCTTGAATTTAGAGACATGACATCATTAGCTTCAGAGGGCAGAGAATCTGAACTCTGAACAAATTGCTGCTTCAATAATTCAATTCCATTTGCCCTTTTTGTCCAGTGAACTTTATTACGATTTTTCTATCAGTCTTGACTTTAAGCCTGATATATACACAGTGTGTTTGTCTCGGCATAGCTTTGTAAATTGACTAATATGCAGTTTTTACACATTTGCAATAAAATTTTTATTGGATATTACAAGGTGTTCATCCACAGAACACCTTAGCAGTAATGTAATCTGTTATGTCGCTGATGTCCCTTTCCATTTGCAGAACCTTCTGTCCCTATTGAGGCTGGGTCCAGGTAAAGAGGAGTCAGGCTACCTCTACTTGTCGGCTCTTTCCTGTCTCCGGCAGCTGTGTGTGGGATTAAGAAGAAGGCTGCGCTTTCATCAAGACCCGAGCTTCTACTCTGTGAAACAAGGTAGCGTGCCTTGTTAGTTAGCCTCACCCAAAGCCCTTTTTACTTGTGTTTTTAAATAATGATATCAGTATCTGCCACTGTCATCTATGTGGTGATTTTTCAGTTATTTTTGCATGCTTACCCCATTTGTTTATAATCAGTAAATCACATATTACTGCCTGGTATCTATCACCACCGTTAATCAGCTGTATTTTTCTTGTAAGTCAAGTCTAAAACCTAGAACATATTGCTTCCACAACATGAATTCCTCTCTCTCTCTTTTTAATTTTTATATATAGATAGATAGATAGATAGATAGATAGATCTAGATATAGATAGATATTCACAAATCAATGTGCAACAAATATTAAAGCATTTAACTTATTGGTTTTATTTATTTGTGGGTGTGTAGATCCAGTTTCTCAGAACTCGTCCTTCTCCTACACCCAGGAGGTTCTGGGGACCCAGCGTTCGGGGGCCTCCTCCCCTGGGTCTGAGTGCTCTCCCCGGCCTTCTTTAGTGGGACACACAAGCCAGAGAGCCCGAGGAGATGGTCAAGATGGAGACGCAGCTTCTAATAGGTATGTGTATGAAATCGACATGACTATATGTTTGAAATTATAGTTAAAAAAACCCATAAAAATACAATAAAAAACAATAAATCTCTTTTTGTGTGTCTTTTCTTCTTTGAGGTATTGTTTTCATAGATGTTGTTAGTAATCATATTGGCACCTAGAGTAGAGACTCCCTTTAGCTTTTAGTCACACTTCTGAGGTGTGCATGGTAATACGTTAGTCATTCTACCTTGCTTGTAGAAATGATATTTTTGACGTGATTCAACATTCTCAATTATTTTCATTAGGCTTAAAAAGTGAGTCTTACACTTCTTTGAGAATTTGTGCACAGTGGGGTTTTCTGTGGCTTTGATAATGACAAAATCACTAGTGACGCCAGCAACCCACACAAGACGATAAAACAGAGTGAAAGAAAACAAAGACTGTGAAGGATGTTCTTCTAAATATGAACAACACTAGGAGCCCTCTAGTGGCGGTCTGTAGTGTTTAAAAATCAGGTTTGATTCATGTGATGGCATATTCATTTTTATGATCCATCCCTATACAGCGGATACGTCACTCCTTGCATTTGAATGGTCCAAGACCAGTTCACAAATTTACAGTTGTCTTCCTGTCTGTCTGCGATTCATCCAGTGGCAGCTCACACAGAGGTGGAGGAGCAGTCCAGGCCCCCAGACAGATGGCCCTTTCACCTGCAGATGTGGCCCACGTAGAGCTTCCTGATCTGGGTGTAGAAGATGTGTTGGAGTTGCAGTTGCGGCAGCTCACTTTGGCTCAGTTTACTGTTGCCTCTATGGAGCATGCCATACCACTGCTTAAGACAGGTAAGTGTCAGTATGCTTGTCTTTTTTTAAAAATTATCTTTA
>VVHJ01057981.1:0-20314 GCA_015107715.1 Tylochromis polylepis | reverse complement strand
TTAGTCTGTTTTTCTTCCCCTTTTTAAAAAAAAAATAAAAAAAATAATGAGCTTGAGATTCTAAAGATTCCCTCACCTGTTTCTCTACATTGACCAGATTCTCTGCATTGTTATTTGATCGTGTCAAAACATTTCTTCCGCTCTTGCTTTGTTTTCTCTCTCACTCTGCTGTTTCTCAGAAGGTTTGCATGCTTTCCATCGCGTTCTGGAGCTGCTGTGTGACGCTGTCCCCCTGCTTGGGGACAGCGTTTGTGAGCTGGTCTGGGACGATCGCAGCCTGGCGGGGATGGAGCTGGCAAGTCAACACAACTCATGACAGCCTCTTATGTAGATGAATAGACACTTCAGTGAAAAGGGGAACTGACTTGGCCACCAGACAATTTGCCACAGACACACAGGCATGCGGTACTCGACTGTCAAGGAGAACTGCGGGCACGTGATTGAGTGTTATGTGTTATATAAAGGTTACAAAGGCTTTCTGTTGGTTATAAAGCGCTTCTTGCATACATGCAAACTTCCTATCTGTACCCTTGGGTTTATCCCAGCACAGAATTGCAAGGCTAGTAAATGTCTTCATTTATTACGTGCATAAAGTCCACACAATAGATTGTGTTAAACAGGTGTATTTTTTTTTTTTACCATGCAGAATCATTTGTTATCTTGCATGGCTGTGTTAAAGGGTATGTTCCTCTGCAGGGGGATTTACACACTTGTCAAGTCCAGGCCCCTGTGGCCCTCTGCTGTTTAATACAAGCCCAGAGCCTTGCAGCCTGAGAACTATTTTGTCATCTTTATGTGGAGAGCAGCTTTTGTGTGCCAAACCTCTAGGTTTTTCCTGTGGAAATGGACCAAACTGTTCATGCCCGCCTCAGCAATGCACAGGGCATGTACTGCCCCCTGCTGGTGTTCATCTTCCATTGTACACCCAGAACAAAGTGGCTGAGAATAGATTGTTCCAATTTATTCATACAGAGATAGGGTGGATCTGTATCTCGTCCCAAAATAACCCTGAAATCTGATTACATTCAATTCCTAACCCCTGGAACGAACAAATTTTCTCTTGGCTTGCAGCCAGAAGCTGTGTCTGAGTGTGTGTGTGTGAACATTCACACAATGCGAGTACATGTGCATGTATTGGTGTGTTTGTGTGGCAGTGTGTGCGTTTGTCTACATTTTTGCTTCTGTTTATTTTAGAAAGAGAAGCTGCAAACCTGCATGGAGCTACTGGGGGATATACTGAGCTATCACCACAGCTGTTCAGCAGATATTCCCAACAATTCTCAGGTTCACCATAAAATAGCCTACATAGGCACCGCCATATTTACCATTAAACTCCTACAGACCATCCTCCCACCCGAGAAGGTGTGTGTGTGCGTGCTTGTGTGACAGAAACACTTTGAGTCGTTTACTGTTTTCCATTTGAAAGTTAATGATTCTATGAACATCACACAGGCTAGTGACAATCTCCCAGAAAACACTGCAACAGCTCTTTTCCACTTATGCTTGGACACATCATTGGGAAGTTTGTTACCCAGCATGCAAGAGACAGCAGTGGCCTACTTGGAGCAGGTGAACTCGGAGAGCCATGAAATCTACAGGAGGGTGACCCGAGCTGCCCTCTGGATGGAATCCACTTGCAACTTTCTCAGGGAAGCACAAGCGGAGGTATAATCACCATGTCATACATCAAATACAAATACTAGGCATCCTTTATATGTATATATTGATACACTATACGCTGAAAAGGCATAACAATATGATAACTGACAGGTGAAGTGAGTAAAACTGATTATCTCAAAGTTGATGTGTTAGAAGCAGGAAAAATGGACAAGTGTAGGGATTTGAACGTAAGGACCAAATTATAATGGCTAGGCGACAGGTCAAAGCGTCTCCAAAACTGCAGCTCTTGCTGGGTGTTTCCAGTGTAGTGGTCAGTGTCTATCAAAAGTGGTCCAAGCGAGGAATAGTTCTGAACTGGGGACAAGGTTATGGGTGGCAACGGCTCATTGATGCATGTGGGGAGCAAAGGCTGGAGCAATGAAGAAGATCGCCTGCTTTGATGAATCACATTTTCTTTCCTGTCATGTGGAAGGTGTACCTGGAGAACACCTGGCACCAAAATGCACTATGAGAAGAAGGCAAGCTGATGGAGGCGGTATGATGCTGTGGGCAGTGTACTGCTACGAAAACCTCGGGTCCTGGCAACCATGTGGAAGTTATGAGATGCACCACCTGCCTAAGTTGCAGACCATGTACAGCCTTTCGTGGAGACAGTATTACCCAGTATTCCCTTTGGCCTCTTTCTGCAGGATGGTGCCCCTGCCACAAAACAAAAACAGTTTGGGAATAGTTTGAGAAGCACAACAAAAAGTTTGAGGTGTTGACTTGGCCTACAAATTGTGCAGATGCCAATCCAATCAAATCTCTGTGGGATGTGCTCGCCTCTGTCAGTGCGCCCCAGGGTGGCTGTGGCTACAATGTAGCTTGCCATCACCAGTGTGTGAATGTGTGCGTGAATGGGTGGATGACTGAATGTGTAAAGCGCTTTGGGGTCCTTAAGGACTAAGTAAAGCGCTATACAAAATACAGGCCATTTACCATTTACCATGTGCTGGACAAAGAAGTCTGATCCATGGACATCCTACCTCGCAGCTTACGGGACTTAAGGCATCTTTTGCTAACATGTTGGTGACAGATACCACAACACACCTTCAGAGGTCTAGTGGAGTCCATGCCTCAATGGGTCAAGGCTGTTTTGGCAGCAAAATGGGGACCAACACAATGTTAGGCAGGTGGTCATAATGTTATGCCTGATCAATGTATATGAATATATATGACTATAGTGAAGTCTTTTCAGACAGTATCCCATCACTACTTGACTGTTAATTGAAATTTTTTTCTTTCTCAAGGGGGAAAAGAACTGGCTGGAGTTACTGGAGCTGGCAGACCAAGCCATAGATGGTCTTCCGTTTCATCAGCACTTGCCTATCATCAAAGAATGTGTTCACATTTGCTCTTATCTGTAAGACATCAGATCTAAAGTCAGTCATAGTAATTATGATTTTTTTTTTTTTTTTAAGAAGTTAGTTAAAATCTATTTGATTGTCCTCCTTTAGGTGGAAGTTTGATCAGCCCAGTCCCCTCCTCCAAACGGAGAGCCAGAAACTCCTCCTCAAGCTGCTGTCCCATCCTTTACTGCCCATCAAGACAGAAACATATGAATGCACTTTAAACCTGGTCAAGGTTAGAGCAAGTCATCTTATATAGACAGTCATTGTTTGGATGAGTGTAGCGGGTCATGGTTAAAATATACGAGTCTGATATAGCCTTAATATGAGCCTGTTTAGTGGGGCACCCATATCTAAATAAGTGGGATGAAGATGGATGAGTCACAGCTCTTTGACAGGCCACTATAAAAAACCCACTTGACATTTGAAATCAGTCTTTCTTTTCATTTTGCCAATTACTGACTAGAGTGAGTGGCTACATTTAAAGTGAATTGAAACTCTTATATGCGAGCACAAGTGAGAATAGTGATAATTTATGATGTGCTCTGGTGTGATTACATATACCCCTAGGACTGCCTTGGCATCCAGAATGTGACACGACAGGAACCAGGGGCATGCGCTGGAGTTGGCTTCCTTCTCCACCACAGGGTGCTCTATGAAATAAGCACCTTTGGACTCCAAGATTCAGCACAAAAGGTAGATGTACTAATATACCTTTCAAGTTTTAGACCTTTGAGAGAGCTAATTCTGATAATGGAGTACAGTCACTCATAGGTAATCATGAGATTAAAAGCAGAGGGGTTTGTGTGGGTTTTTTCTTTTCTTTTTTTGGACATTACATGCTAAACTGGTGTAATAATTTAGACATTTCAAAGTTGTCACATGGAGTACTTGTTAGTAGATGTTTTATCAGCAACGCCATTGTGAACTCAGCACTTTACCTGTGATCTATAGGTGAATGCTCTTGCCAAGGATATCCTGCTATTCTTGCTCAAGGGACGATTGATGATGACAGCATCAGCCTGGGACAGATTCAATGAGGCGCTTTACCCGGTCATGCCCATATTACAGGTGTTGTAATCTCTTCAGAGGCTCAATAGTATTTGCACTGCAAGCTCATGAAGCGCACATCTCATTTGGAGCTTATTAAACAATATTTATGGAAGGGAAGAATGGGTGTATATTGCCCACAATTAGAACAGCTATGATCAAAAGTGCAATATTAGCAGTCTTGGACCACAAAGACTGTGCATTGAGCTGCCAGTGAGAAGAATTTGGTTATTTTCTCATTTACATATTCTGTTATATTGTTTCCTTTTTGAGTGGAGGGGGGAAAAGAAACAAAAACTTCTTATTAATTGTTCAGTTCCAGGCAACAGAAAGCCAGGAAATTCTTCATGAATATACATGAGGTTTTGACTAGGCTGTCAAGTGTGATTTAATTCAAGAAGGCCATTCAGAGATGTGCCCACCATGTCAACAAGAGACAAAATGAAACCACCCGTAATCAAAGCGATGCATATTTTATTTACTGTTGCACCACTTTGCTAGAATTCCCCATTGTTTGCTTTATTGTCTGCCAAGGCAGTCCTGAGAATTGTGTGTGAATGTTTGTGTGTCTGTGTGCGGCAGGGTTACGCCAGCACCGAGGAGTCACTGGGAAACTGTGTCCTGCTGATAAGTGACATGTCGGACATGGCAAGAGACAGTGTGTTCCCAAGTACAGCCAAACTAAAGGCGGCACTGCGGCTCCTTTTCACTAAGCAGCCCGCGTGAGTCTCTTCTCTGGGTCTTTCCTTTGTTACGGTTTCTTGTTGTTTCTCTCTGTGCTCGTTTGAGCATTTTGTGCCTGCCCGCAATTGTGTGCATATCAGAAATGTGTGTGATGAGTATACTTGGATGTCTGGCATGTTTCTTTTCTTTTTTCTTTTTCCTTTCGTGGAGTTGTTTGATGATTTTGATGTCGGTTCTCGGGATTGTTTTGTTAGCCAGACAAACACTCGAGAGCCTGAATATGTACTCTCCAACACTTGTGTTGGGCATATTAGGCCTCTGTGTTGCTGTCAGGTGCTTGTGCTTGTCATGTCAACCAAATGTTCTTCGAGGCCTGTGTAAAACACTTTCTCATCCGGTCCCAATCTATGAATATTGATAGACATGGAAATCAACACCAGAAAAGCCCTGGTAATTTTTGGCAGCCAGGAACAGAGCCGCCACCTCCACTGCCAGCTATTTCTTGAGGAGTTGCTGTTTGAAAAATTCGAACTGTAAATGTTTTGTTTTTTATTTTTTTGCTTCATCGCATGAATTAGGTTGCAGTGATTATAAGTCCTTAACTACACCTGGTTATATTATTTTATTATTTCTTTTATTATTCATTATTAACAGTGTGAGAATGGCAGCAGTACAGCAATTCCTGCCCCACCTCACTGGAAGCGATGATGCAAATACAGCGCGACCAAAACTGGATCAACAAACGATTGCCTCGCTCCCCAACCTCTTCTGCCTTACAAACCCTTTAGACATCACACTTGATACCAGCAACAAGTCTGTTCTAAAGGTATAATCCTGCATACATGGCACAAAACAGATGTGTGTACTAATAAAAGTAAGTGCTTACTTATGTATTTATTTTATGTGTTAGGTGGAATCGGTTGAGAAGCTGTTCAGTATCCTCTACTCAGACATGGTTGATATCACCTTGAAAAGATCAGCTGCAGAACAGCTTTCTGTGGTGCTACAAGGTGAGACATCTATAAAAGCTATATTTCTAGTAGTATTATAAACTCATCTTTTGTCTGATTTGAATATTTGTCCTAGTTGAATATTTGTCCTGGCAGGTTAATACTTCTAAAAGCTACTTATTAGCCTTAGTTTGCAATTTTCACTGTATTAGATTAGACTACATATGTAAAAGTATATTTTAAGATCCTTCTGGCATTGTCTTTTTCAGCAAAATTACACATTTAGAAGCTTTTTTTTCTTTTTTTTTAATTATAATAATCTCTGCATGCCTAAAGTGGCTTAAGGTTTAAGGCTTAAGATTTGTGCTCTTGCATTTAATCTACATCGTAGGCATGTCTCAATTGCAAAACCTTTTTAAAACCCTACGCCATAACTTAGTGTGCACTACCCTAGGAATGTGAATTGCATCAACATGTAGTTACGATGACTTTAATTGGCCCGTTCATTACTGTCATTTCCTCCTATGCTACTCCAGCTACTTCTCATTCCGCTATTTTTTTTTAATCAGCTGGAAGAAAATGGATTAACTCAAAGAGAGAAACTCCACTGCCGACTAGTGTGTGGCAACTAAATTGCAGAGCAACAGTAGAACACAAAGTGACATCAATCACTTGTGCAGGCTATGCTCCAACCTCTAGATATACTCTTCACAGAAGTATAAGTCACACATTTAATGCATCAATTTGCCTTATTTGGCATATGCAGAACTATCAATATGCTAATATTGCTGCTTCACCACTTGGGTACTTGCTCCAATCCACATCTGTGAGCCCCACCAACAAGTTTTCTGGCTATACAGTACAATTCAAATTTAAATTTTATTTATGTAGCTTCAAATCACAATAGTCACCTCATGGTCCATTATATTATAAGGTAAAGACCATACAGTGATACAGAGAAAACCCCAACAATTAGACAGCCCTCTATGAGCAAGCACTTGGTGACAGTGGGAAGGAAAAACTCCCTCCCTTAAAAAACCTCTGGTAGAACCAGACTCGGGAGGGTCAGCTATCTGCTACAACCAGATGGGGGTGAGGGAAGAGACAGCCTGTGGAAGAGAGCCAGAGATTAATAACTAATAGGTTGTTATTAGTTTCTTTCTGTATAATATTATTGTACAGAAGGAAATGTACTGTCTACATTCAGCTCTTTCAAGGGACAGAGGAAAAAGAAAGCACAGGCTATTTTCAGTAATCCACATTGTCTCACAAAACTGTCATCGTCAACTGACCATTTGCACAGAATAAAATGTTATTCTTTCCATGTTCTACTTACAGTAACTTGGTAAATTGTCATCGGCTCCTCTGCTCCGTGTGTGACTGTTACACAAACACATGGATTGGAGTTTGGAAGAGACATGCATGGTGCCACTGAGAGCAGATGAGAGCAGCGAAACAGCATCAGAAACTGTCACACTGAGCTGAAATGAAACAAATGCTCATAGAAGAGATGAATCCTCAGCTTATCAAACAGCAAATAATCTTTTGCAAAAGTTAGACAGATTTTGTTCCTTATTGCCAGCTCTCAAAAGTTGGAACTTCCTTGGAAGTTGACAGAATTAGTTCCTTAGGTTTGTAATGAATAAAACTTCAGTGGTTTTCAGACACACTGCAATTCCACTGTGACAATGTTTTGCTCCAGAAAAAAAAAACTTTTTATTTTTATTGAAATGATTCTTTATTGGGAAACACGGACTTTGGTGGCACATCCAGGCCAGTATCAGATTGCGATAATATAAGAATTTAGAGACATTCATTTATATCTGGATAGTTGATGATTTGAATACCTTGTTAGTCCCAGTAAAAGCTTTGCAAAAACTGCATTCACTGAAATGTAAAACAATTATAAAAGTCTGTGATAAGCAAGATGCCATGTTAAAACTACAATTTGTAGTTAGGGCACCAGTGTTTGTTGCTTCCCAATACTTTACTCGGTGTGTGTGTGTGTGTGTGTGTGTGTGTGTGTGTTTTGACATATATTGAACTGTTTTCTTTCTTTCCCTTTAGACACAGGAATGCATCCAGTACTAAAGAACCTTGGAATAACAGATCAAGTCCTTTCTGTAATTATGGAGTGTGTAAACGGCAACAAGGTAAATTTAAAAAAAAACAACTTTGGCAAAGTGGTAAATACAACCTGGACCATAGATATTTGGATAGTGGCATAGTTTCTGTACACCACCGCAGTTAGTGAAGATGTTACTGAAGTGTAGCCTTCCAGCCTTAATATAATAAGTTAATTTTTCTTCTTTTTTTTTAAACATAGTCCAGATACATACAGGCCTGACTGTAGATGTTTACTGAAACAGTTACTGTTGAAACTCAATAACCCAAATAGATACAGACACATGTGCTCTCATTTATGTATATGTCCATGTTTATATGTGTTCACGTGAGTTCATGTGTGGATGTAGGAAAACCACTGAGCCGTGGATGATAGAAGGATGAAATGGCCTGTATAAATATTGTCAGACAGGCCCTGGTCAGCAGTGATTTCTGGCCTATAGTTGATGCGGTCTGCTGATCATTCCCAGGCTTTTAATCAGAAACTGCCAGGGGTAATGGTCCAACATGTCTCGCTACATGGATGTGGAGTAACAGGGCTACAGAGAATGACTTGTATTTGTCCCCAACCTCCCTTGCCTGCAACCTTCACAGTCACAAAATTTAGGTATAGCTTATGCGAACTGACACTAAAGAAATCCTGTGCATTTGTGAGAGGCAGAACAAGGCGAGACCGACAGGCAGCGTGTGGCTTTGTTTGTGTTTTCCTTGCAATTAAACACCAAGTGAGTATGTTGCTGTTTTCCCCAGAGGTTTGATTGTCTGCTGGAGCCTTGTGTATGTATCCTGAGAAAGCTGGTGTACGCTGATCCATCTCTGAGGCACAGCCTGGCACAGCGGCACCTCCTGCTCCTCACACTGCTCAGGGGTACATTCACAAGACAACTCATTAAGTAACAGCTACACACATTGTGTCAAGTAGCTTGGGGCCATATTCTCCAGTCATCCACTGATGCATAGCTTTTAACCATGCTGTCACACTGTAGTAAGTAGCATATTAGTATGATGCAACTTGTTGCCACAGAGCTCGGGAGCACTGCACTTTTAACAGCTTTGTCGTAATAGTAGTTGGTAATATATACAGCAGCTTTAATATTTGTTGCATAAATTTGAGCTAAAATGTAACTCGGTTTATAAATTAGAAGACATTTAATTCAAGTGATTTTATGTATATTTGTATAATGGTTTTAGTCAGTGGTTTCAGTCTAGACAGAAAATAGAGCTTTATTGAGATTTATTTATGCAAAAGATGTGCAGTGTTTTAAACATAACCACATTTTAAATGCACAGGAGTCTTACATTTAATAAGAAAAGTGTTTGCAAGTTTATTTTCGCAAATAAATTCTTACAGTATAAACTACTGCACTATTACTTCTGTGATATTTTTATGGACTCGAGGGATAAAGTTCTGGATGTCATTGTTATGTAAATTGCCTATTTTGGTCTTCATTATAGCATCCTTGGTATTGAAGGAGAACAAAAGCGATGGAAGTGAGATTGCTGTCCTGATGAGTTTGCTGCTATTTGATGAGATCACCAGCACTGACTTATGGTGAGCGTAATTTTCCTCTCTTTAAATTTCCATTTGTGCATGCATTAATGTTCATCCTTTCAATACTGTAGTGCTCTTTTTCTGTCAGGTCTGATAAATCCACCACAGAAGTGAGCGTCACACCGTTCTCCCTGCCACTGGCAGTAACACGCAGGTAAGACCTTCATAAACTTCTGAAGGTCAGCAGCAGACGGTTAAACATTGCCTTGTGCTTTGTTGCCACCTTTTTTACTTCCCTGTCATTAAAACACTTCACAAGCGATATTCAGTTTGTTTGTTTTGGTTTTTTTTGTTTTTAATCTTTCTTCAAGGTACAACGTTCCATTTCAGGCAGCAACTCATCATGCTGTTAGTCCGTACTGCTGCGTACTGGTGCCTTCGTCTGACCTCCAAACTCTTAACCCTGCCCGCCAAGCCCTACAGATGGCCTGGAACACTGCATGGCATTCTGGGATAGATAATCTCCTTCAGGAGCTTTGTGGCGTTGCTAGAGATGTCAACGAGTAAGCTCCTTCATATTTCCAACTTTATATGTGCAAGTGTTAGGTGTGGCCATTGTACTAATGGGTTTTTATGTGTGTTCTTTTTTTTGTGTTTAAAAATTAGGATTAAATTAGAGATTGGACACCATGGTGGATTAACGGTTCTGTGTCAAGCAAAAGTGTGGTTCCTTACTCTAGTAGATTGCCAAGGAAACTTACCTGAACAATAATTCTGTGACTGGATTTTTTTTTTTTTTTTGAGTTATAGGTATCACTCTTTTAAAACATTCCCTATTGTAGAGCATTGTGGTGAAGATTTAGATTCAGAGTCTTGCCATCTTTTGTTTCATCTGTCTTCATTTACTTCTAATGTGACCTAATTCAAACAAATGAGAGTGTCTATCTCAAATTCGACCAGCTTGATTACAGCACAGATGTTTGAAGCACACCATGGATGGATTAGGCCATCTTAAACCGAATTTCACACAATGCTGTGACTAGGGAAAACGGTACTTGTTTAAGATTGATTAGTCAATAAAAATAGAGAAGTGTCTTCTTTGTACTTAGTGTTTATGTGACGTACAGCTGTGTATCAAAGCGATCAGCTTCAGATATTGTTGTTTCTTGTTACAAAACCCCAAATCTGAAAAAAGACAAGAAGAAAACATGGCTACCTCTGCTTTAATCAGTTGTAAGAAATTCTCAAAACTTCTGATGAATCATAAATGTCTCATCCCACTGGACTGGTGATCAAATATGACTGTTAATGCAGTCATTAGTGTGATTCTGAGGCTGCTGCTTAAGCAATAAACTTGCCAGTTCATCAGTAGTCGTGCAGTTTAATTTGGAATATATACATTTTTAAACCGTTAACATTTTATTCCCCTCAGATTCCATCCTGACTTAAAGCTGTCAGAAACACAAGTTCTGTGGCTGAAGGCAGTGCACCTTCCCACTGCGCTGCAGGATTGCATCCAGGCCATCGTCACCGCATCAGGGCACAGTTCTGTGGCCTCTGCCCTCTCCAGGCTTGGCGTCTACCTGTTGATTGACAGGCTGGCATTCCCTCACATTCCCACCTACAGATGCAGAGAGACCCTTCACTCCCTCAGCTGGCAGGCTGCAGTGACCAGGTATACTAGATAATTATAATTAAGGATTTATGAACTTTTCACACACCGGTACTGAAACCTGTAAATTTAATCCCGCATGTAAAATGTAAATACAGATAGAATTAAAGGATTAAAACTCTGTTTAGGCAACATGTCAAATATTGAAAATGAGATGTGAAATGTATATATTTTAAAATGTTTCAGCTCATGCACTTTATGTTGTGGCACAGGCAAAAACTGAGCACAGACCTGAACAATATATTCAGGTCTGGGAGCAGCGTATGCTTCCATTCAGACAATGTCTTTTTCAACTTGCTTATTTCAGCAAAACTATGCCAAGTGACATTTGTGAATTTACTATAACAGCATGACTCTGTAGTAAGAGTGCTAATTTGACTTGCCTGCAGCCCAGACTTGTCATCCATTCAACACATTTGGCACATTATGAAACTGAAAATATGACAAAGAAAGCCCTGAAATGTTGGGCTGCTCAAATCCTAAGAATGCAAGAATGGAAAAACATTGTGCTCTCAGAACTACAGCAACTGGTGTCCTCAATTCCTAAACACCTACAGTGTGTTGTTGAAAGAAATGGTGATGCAACACAAATATAAGCTTAGCCGAATGAGTGGGTGATATCAAATTCAAAATAAACATTTATTTTTTCAACATTTTATCAATGTTTTTTTGAAATATTTTCCCTTAATTTAGGATCTGAATCATTTAGAAGCACTGCATAGTGTTTTTATTTACATTAACACAGGGTCTCAATTTTTTGGAAAATGGGTATTTAACAAAACTGAGTGAGGCATAGACACTCATCGGCCGCTTTATTAGGTACACCTGTTCATCTGCTTATTAATGCAAATATCTAATCAGCCAATCACATGATGGCAATCCAGTGCATTTGGTCACATAGATATGGCTCAAGTGTTCAGTATGGACCGAAATCTCTTGAGGAATGTTTCCAGCACCTTGATAAATCTGTGCCACGAAGAAGGAGAATTAAGGCAGGTCTGAAGACAAAAAGAGGATGCAACAAGGTACTAGAAAAGTGATGAATGAAATGGAATACTTCAGTAACAATGAAGACTTTCTGGAATAAGTCTCCATAAACACACACTCAGATATGTCAGTTATTTCTCTGATCTGATCAGTGTTATTCAATCAATGTTATTATTCTTCTTAACCATGTTTTTCTTCTAATGTTTTCTCTTTCTCTTCTTCCCTGCAGGTTTCTCCAGGTGCGTCCAGCCTGTGTTGAGGATGAAAGGTTGCTGGTGGGCATCATTGCATTTTTGAATGCCTACTTCACACGGATTCACGCCAAATTTGTGGCTGACTCAGAGGACAAGGACCTACAATGGATACTGGAGCTGCTTCTTAACCAGGTACAACATCATTTACACATGTGTGGAAGAACACCTCACTTTTAAAAGAAATCATTATAGTTTCATTTTATTTAATAGGAACTATGCTGTTTAGCATGGTTCAAACGCAGACGTGCTGCACAGAGTTTGTAGCGATTACTAATGTCCAGCCGTTTTCCTTAGTTGGGCTTTTACATCCACAGTACACAGAAAAATTTCATATTAAAACTTTGACTTAAAACTGAACTCAGCAGTTTTTTGGCACAACGTGTACACATTATGTTTAGTCATGGATTCATTGAGGACTCTAGTTTCCCATTAAACTAGTGGCCATTTTATCCATACATACCTTACTTATTTTATTTATGTGTCCCACCATTGCTCACCTTGTTAGGACCATTAAAATGTGTGTGTATGCGTTTCCATTAGCTGGTAATCTGGTTAGACGCAGAAAGTTATAAATGTGCAATCAAAAGATGGATAAATCACTCACACACAAACACACACACTGTCGCACAACCATATTACTTTTTCATAACTGAAAATAGTTTCGTAGCTTTCTACCTCAGACCCGTGGTAGAGATTAGTTCCTAAAACAACGTCTTTTATATATGTATATGTATGTATATGTGTGTATATATGTATATATATATATATATATATATATATAATTAATTTTATTTTTTAACCTTAGCAGAAGAATCATCTCACTGTTTCAGTGAAGTGAGCTGCTTTTAGGATTTAATCAGTTTCACCTTGGCTTTCTCATTAATGTGTGTGTAAACAATAATTCCTCCCCTGGCAGCTAACGAAGACTCACACTGAATGCCTGGTAGGGGTGAGCAGTGCTGCTCTGACTTTTTCTGTAATTACTGAGCTGTTTCAGGAACATCTGTCACTTCATAGACTTGGATTAACTACCCACTCTGTGTGCACTGCTCAGTATGAAATTCTGCCGTTTGGCATTGCAGAGCAGGGTTTTTAGGGAGAGAAATAGGTGGTTGCTTACATACACTTCTCGCCCTTCTCTCCATCATACTCCGTACTCCATAAGTCAGTTTTTCTTTTATCCCTTCAGTTTAAAACCCCTATAACTAAAGTAAATTCACTCAACACTACTAGCTAGGGATCCACAAATTATGGGGGTGAATTTAAAATAATTACATACAATTCAACAGTATCCATATCTTCCAGGATGCTGTATCTCTACTTAATTTGCTGTTTGGTGTGGAGACCCAGACCTCAACTCAGAGCACAGGGGAGCATCAAGAAGTGAAGAACCATGTGAGCCAAAGACTGCAGAGAGAGCTCACCCATTTCTTTAACACCTTACTCCGCTGTCTGTCACACACCACTGACAGGTAGGTTTTCACACAGACACACTTGTGGCTTCCTTTGGTGAAGTCACATATGACAGCCGGTGGTTCTTTTTTTTTTTAGATTAAATAATTTGAACTTTTAGGTAAAACACAACTTTGTAAATACATTTGAAAGATTGGAGGGTTTTTTTCTTCCTTTTTACATTATAATGTAATGCGTATAATTGAGATTTATCTGCTTCTAACATATCAAATACTTTTTCTCCACTACAGCTGAGACATTGATTGCCTTACCAAAACATTTAGCTATAGCAACATGTTTGTTTTTTTACAAAATACATTTTTGTAATGCTAAGTATAAATAATTCAGTCTTTATCACTCTTCTTCTGCCTTTTTTGCCTTTTTCTGTCTGATTTCCTTGTTTCTGTCATTCTCGTTCTCTCCTTTCCTGTCTGTCCAGGCTATGTTTGGCATTAGCCGGCCCCTTTGAGAGCCAGCTGGCCGTCCGTTTGCTTCAGAGCCTGCGGGTGTCTGATGCACCGCGTTTTTATGGCCTTCCCAGCCTGGAGAGGACACTGCAGGGCATGATCAGCGTGACTGCCCAGCCTGGCTGGAGCTCCCACTTCCCTGACCTGGAGCCCAGCTCCCTTTGCTCCAAGTATCTCAGTGGGTTATTGGAGGTATGTGTTTGTCCATCATATTGTGTTTGCATGTGGCATGTGTGTCAAGTTCTGTGTCTGCACAGTATATGCGCATATGCTCGTGCGCTGCATTGGCAAGTGCCAAAACTTCTCCCCTCTCATCAGATACAAGAATGCCTACAGAAATGAAGAAAAAGGCAAAGGGAGTACTTTCTGTGGAATTAATTAAAATTAAGCAAAAATGTGGTTACGGGACATGAATAACAAAAGGTAAAAAAACATTCATTGATTAGACATGCCACACTGTGAAGATGCTGATGAGATTAATCAACCTTGCCTGTTCCATCTGTTCAGCTGTTCAACGGTCCATAAAACAATAGCGTAACTCAGTGTAGACCAGCTTGCACAGCAGTCCAGAGCACAGAGGTGTCCACACTTATTTTTGCTTTGAAATGAAGACCCCTGAGGAACAGACTATTCTGTTTACACAGAAACGGCCTTTTGTTTGTTATTTGGGGGGCAGCTTTTATTGACATAAATTAACATTTAATGAAGACTGAAGGTTAATTTCCTTTTGCAGTTAGGATTTGTAATGGCAGCTTCAGTCTCTCTGATTCAGATATTTCTCTCATCTTCATCGTAGCCCTTTTAACCTTTTCACCCACCTCTCACCTGCTATCGATCACAAAGTCACTATTGTTGACCCCCCCCCAGTAGAGGCCCAAATCTCAGCAAGCCCTGGGCTCCTCTCTCTCTTCATCTGCTCATATGTGTAACCACGCATCCTGATGGCACACCAAAGCAAAAATAATTAGTCTCAGCTGTATTTAATTTTCATTTGGATGCATCGGGCTGCATGACGAGCATATAGTTTGCATTAACACAGAACCAACTACTCTGTTTACTCATCTCACTTTGCCTTTGGTGTTCACACTGTGCAGAAACCAGGTGTAGCATTTGATAACAACTACATACAGTGCAGAGGTCATTCGTATTATGTATCTATGTCTTTTATATAGTGTTATAGTCCTAATGGGCACATAAGGATATAATATTTCCAATATATTCTGTTTTTTACCCAGGTGATATCCTCATTTTATGTTGAGTGGGGTGGCAACTCCTTGTCTTTCATGGGGAAAGGTGTTACCAAGAATGCAGTCATCTGCTTGCTTCACTTGTCTCATGAGATGATGTCTGAAAACAAGGACAAGGCAAGTGTCAGCATACTGCAGTATATAGCAGAAAACATGCTTCAGATTTGAGAGCCTACTGTCTTTATAGTCAGTGAAAACCTTTCTGCAAATTATTAAAAGACTTTGGAGTAAAACTGAACTTTTTTTTTTTTCTGCACTAGGACATGATTCCCTTGTGGTCTTTGGGGAATGAAGCAGCTGCCGAGGAAGCCAGTTCCTCTCAGCTGGGTTTAGCATGGTTGATCCCATTATGGGTGGACCGAGATCAAGAGGTAATGAGCCCCACTTTTATATATAAACTTAGCATAAAAACTAAGGAAATTTGTGTTTGGTTAATTATTTGTTTGTTGCAGCAATGCTTCTCTGCAATAAATCTTAATATCGTTGGAAGGCCTGTTTATGTTGCTTTAAATGGTGCCACATTTCTAAGGAAAATACATTTGTGGTTTGAGCAGCAGAGTTGAGTGTGTGCGTTGTGCCCAATAAAAACTTTCCAAACAGCTTATTCTGTTATTGACTCTTGTTTGGTGTCGTTTATTGGACAACGATATAATTTATTGCCAAGTAGCACCGTTACCACAAAGAAATAATCAACCAAACACAAATTTCCTTACTTTTTGTGCTATGTTTATCTAGCGTTTATACTTCAATATATGAATTTGCTATAAGACAGTAAAGGAGTTGATTTTGCATTTGATTTTTCACCTTCATTTCGTAAACGCTGTCTGTTTTTAAAATAAAGCTTCAGATGTTTGGCTTTTGGGGAAAAAAGAACCCTGTAACAGTTGCACAAGAGCTCACAGGCATAAAGGAAGTACATGACAGCTAGTCGTACCAAATTCACTGCTCAAAAATGACTTCCCACACAAGTCAGTCTAAGAGGCTCCCTTGACAAGGAAGACTATTTTTTTCAGTTTAAATGTCAGTATAATATTATAGTAAAAAATAAAAACCACCATGACCAAATTCACATTTATTATTGCATTAGATGTGCCCCATAACATTAGCATGTCATGTTTTTGGGGGGTTTTTTTGTTTTGTTTTTTTCTTTAACAAAGTTTCATCTCGGTGTTCTCTCTTCCTCATTTCAAACATCCATTCAAATGTGGGCTTATTCTTTCATGTCAGGTGAGATTTGCCAGTTTGAGTTTAGGTGCAGCTCTATCCTCGATGCCCAGTGGGTGCCAGGCTCTGTGTGCCAGCTGTCAGAACATAAGTGGAGGCCTGTGGGGCACATTGCTCAACATCCTCTTGGATCAACAGGAGAGCAGCATGGTCCGCAGAGAGGTACAGTGTTTGAGCTGCAACTGTGCTCTGTAACTGACTGTTAAAGCCTGAAATATTCTGTATTATTAATTATTATCACTACACAAGGAACAAAATAGTTTAACCCGAGGACTCTTGGGTGAATATACAGGACATGCAGAGACGATTAGCGGTAGCTAAACTATGCAGAGTATGTATATCTCAGTGGAAGCAAAGCACATTTCATTTTCACCTAATGAGTGGTCAGAAAATGAGGCTGGACTTGAATGTATTACCAGCCAAATAAAGGCAGATGGCACTGTTGCTGATTTAGTTTAAGTTGACTCAGTGTGTTTGTGTGTGTCCATTTTTCTTTTTCTTTTAATGGTTTGTGTGTCTAGGCTGCATTTATCCTGCAGAACTTGCTGGTGATGCCTATGCCTGCCAACGCAGAGGAGGCCAAGGACTCCCACTGGCAGGTCAGCAGATCTGCCAGCCAGTTAAAAAGCTTTTATAGACCATGAACTGTTTTCGCTTTCTCTCTCGTTTGTTTTTTTTCTCTTTATATCCCCTCTCTGTCCCTCCTTTCTATTCCAAACCATCCTCTCCTCTCTAGTTGAGCCCTGCAGGGTTCAGGGGTGTTGCTAGAATTGAAGCTGTACTGTGGTGCAGGCTTCCAGCACTGAAACACAAAAAAATCACATTTAAATCTCTGTCAAAACATCGAACTAATCCTAATTCAGCATGCCATTACTCATGAAGGGAGCTGTAAGTCAGAAATAGGAAAAAAAAAATGTACCACGTGTTCTTATCTTATAAAAGCAAAGCTTGTTGTTTACCAAATCTGATGCACACAACATTGCAAAGTACAAAGCAGGCCAAGTGCAAAAAAAAAGAACGCAGAAATGGTTACACTTGCTGCCTAGCTCTGCGGGGGCTATATGAAAAGAAAAGAAAGATCCAAAAACAAAAAGGAAAATAAAACAAAACTAGGACACAAAATGTCATCATGTAGCTATGAAGTGACATTTGTAAAATGAATGAAATGTCTTACGTCAGTGGCACAACTTAACTAATGCCCTCAGCCTCTTCACTTTGTCCTTTTCTTCACCTCTCTTTGTTTTAATCTGTAAATTTCAATGGAAATCATAATTGAATCATAAAAATGTAATGTTTACATTAAATATCGAAACATCTATTCTCCTGTCGCCCTCTCCCCGTCCAGCACCCGTGTGTTCGCGATGAGGTGTCTGGGGTGTCTTTGGTGGGTCTTCCAGCACTGCAGGCTCTGCTCTATCACTGTCAGTATTTCCAGCATGTGGCTCTCTCTGCCTCCAGTTGTTACTGTGGCAGGTACACTTTCCACATCCAGCCTCGTGCCGGCTCTCACAGTGGCCCAAGACTTCAGGAGAGCGCCTCATTGGGTAAGCTAATTCTTTTTGATTTTCCTTAATTACTCTCTTCGAGCCAGATGGTGTGTATTTGTTCCAGCAGTACACATCCACACTGACTTTCATTATTGATTTTCTTCCCTCTTTTTTTTTTTTTCCCTCGATTTTTCTTATCACATTGCTGTAATCTGTATGTTATTTTGTTTATATGCTTGTGTAGATTCTGAGAATTCTCTGTGGCTTTGGGGACGCAACCCACCAGCACCCACCGTCAACTCTAGCAGACCCTCCAGCTCTCTCTCCACCTCTAGCACTGTGGTTAGCACAGCAATATGCATACCAATAAATAAACCGCTGCATTAAAGTCAAATGGATCCTCACATCTTAATGTTGTCCATTATAGATAAGAGATTCAAGGCCACACTCCCCAAAGGCTCCCTCCCCATTGAGTATGACAGAAGATACCCCCGTCAGCAGACTGATGGCTCAAGGTACTAAAATGAGAAATGTCTGTGGATAACAGCCACAGTAAAGCTGCATGTTTACTTCTTAGTACTGCATAAACCTTTCATTTTTTTCCCCTTCTGAAACAGTAGCTCTCAATATGGCTACTGATGGTCTTAAACTGAACCAAATTGTGTGTTTATGTGAGCGTCCTAAATACACAGCTGAGAAAGTAGAGCAGTGTTCTCCTGTGTTTTTCTTTGGTTTACTGCTTTTGATTATGTGGTCAGTGGTTGTTAGCCAGAGACACAGATGTGATTCACAATATGTGAACCTTTTTTCAGGAAATGTCTCTATTGATGTGTGTCACAGGCCAGAGCGACACAGACACCAGCAACTCCGTTACCTCGCAGGACTCCCGACAGAGCGAGCCCTCAGCCGTGGAACCTGTTGTCATGGTAACGCTTGACCTTCTGACGGCCCACTGCGGCCTGCTGACCAACCTGCTGGCCATCCTGCCAGACTTCACCCTCACTGCCATCCGACATAACCAGATCCTCCAAGCGCTGGCCAGGTAAGAGGTCACATGCTGAGTCCACGTGAACACCACCTCAACCTCACCACCCTTGATGTATTATTATCTTAAGCAAGCACTGATTTAAATGTTTGTTTTTTAGTTTTTAAGCAAATAATCATTTAAGGGAAAGACTTGTAATAAACAAAAGCAGAACGTTTTTGTCCTTGTAAACACAAAATCCATAAAATACAGATACAAAAACTACACCTTGCATCCCTGCACCATTTTCTTTTCTTTTTCACTATTTAAATATTAATAATTTGACTAGAGAACTCATGTTAATTGTAGCCCTAATCCCCTCCAGCTGGTTCCTTGCAAGTGCACACTTTCTCCATCATGTTTATTTTCTTCTTCAGTCTGGTGGCTGTTGGGTCTGTTGAACAGTGTCTGACTGAGCTGAAGACTCCAAACATCCTTCCAGGAGAGAGAGAGGACATCAAACGTCAGGTGAGGATTATTGCGCTAGACGCATCTAAAGACATTTTTCCAACTTTTTAAACATTTTTATTATTATTATACCTTACCACAAAAACTGTGGGCTGGTTTGAAAAAAACAAAACTGCATTTGAGTGCAGCACAAGGTTATCTAAGGGCACCTCCAGATTTCAGTGTGGGTGGAATACTTAACAAGCTCATATTCAAAGCATACCATTGTTTTGCACATTTCTTTTTTAATAATATGAGTGGGGTGGCACGGTGGTTAGCACTGTTGCCTCACAGCAAGAAGGTCCTGAATTCAATTCCACCATCAGGCCAGGGTCTTTTTGTGTGGAGTTTGCATGTTCTCCCCGTGCTTGCGTGGGTTCTCTCCAGGTACTCCCACAGTCCAAAGACATGCAGTTAGTGGGGATAGGTTAATTGGAAACCCTAAATTACCCATAGGTATGAATGTGAGTGCGAATGGTTGTCTGTGTCTATGTGTTAGCCCTGTGACAGACTGGCTCTCACCCTAAGACAGCTGGGATAGGCTCCAACCCCCCCGCGACCCTGAAAAGGATAAGCGGTAGAGAATGGATGGATGAATTTCTCTAATTTTAACTGTTTAATAAATATGTGCATATTTTTATTTTATCCTTTCTAGTTTGTCACCATACTTCAGTTCCTGTCCAGCTTTTCGAAACTCCTGCAGTCATATGTCACAGTGAGCGAGGAGCCGATTGGTCAGACGGAT
>VVHJ01057978.1:0-18711 GCA_015107715.1 Tylochromis polylepis | reverse complement strand
CCCACAATGAGTTCCGCCTAGGCGAGAGAGGAAGAGGGAGAGAGAGAGCCAAAGAGAGAGAAACAGAGAGAAAGGCTGATCAGGGACCAGCAGAACCCCCTGGCAGTGACAGACTAGGTTTGACTTTGCTAAAAAAAAAATCTAAAAGAAAAAAAAAGCCAGCACAGTTCTGGAAAAACATTCTTTGGACAGATGAAACCAAGATCAACCTCTACCAGAATGATGGTAAGAAAAAAGTATGGAGGAGGCGTGGAACAGCTCATGATCCAAAGCGTACCACATCATCTGTAAAACATGGCAGAGGCAGTGTGATGGTTTGGGCTTGCATGACTGCTCATGGCACTGCGACTCTAGTATTTATTGAATATGTGACACAGGACAGAATCAGCTGAATGAATTCTGAGGTGTTCAGAGACATACTGTCCGCTCAAATCCAGGCAAATGCAGTCAAATTGACTGGGAGTCCATAATATAGATGGACAATAACCCAAAATACACAGCCAAAACAACCCAGGAGGTTATTAAAGCAAAGAAGTGGAATATTCTTCAATGGCCAAGTCAGTCACCTGATCTTAACCCAACTGAGCATGCATTTCACTTGTTGAAGGCTAAACTTCCAACAGAAAGGCCCACAAACAAACAGCAACTGAAAGCTGCTGCAGTAAAAGCCTGGCAGAGCATTGAAAAGGAGGAAACTCAGCATCTGGTGATGTCCATGAGTTCAAGATTTCAAGCTGTCATTGCCAGCAAAGGGTTTTCAACCAAGTGTTAGAAATAAACATTTTATTTTCAGTTATTTAATTTGTCCAATTACTTTTGTTCCCCTGAAATGAAGGGACTGTGTTTAAAAAATGCTTTAGTTCCTCATATTTTTATGCAATCTTTTTATTCAACCCACTGAATTAAAGCTGAAAGTCTGGACTTCAACTGCATCTGAGTTGTTTCATTTAAATCATTGTGGCAATGTACAGAACCAAAATTAGAATAAAGTTGTCTCTGTCCAAATGTTTATGGATCTAACTGTACATCCTGTTGTTAATCCTGTAAATCTTTCTAAATCTTTCCAGTGCAACTTTGTTTTTACACTCGGCGTATGATATTTGTCTGTTTTTTCTCTATTGTACTGAAACAAGCCCATGCCTTTGAATATTCTGCCCTTTTGCCATATCCGGGCAGAGCAAAACAAAACATGATATCATGACACTGTCAGCTTCATCTTTTTTAGGGTATGTTCCTAACAGTTATGTTATAATGAATGAACACATAAATAAACACTGTTTTTACAGGCACTTATGAATCCTTTGGTACTTACCAGTCAGGTACTGACCCCACTTTATTTATGGTTCCTTGTACTTGTCCTTTGTGCTACCTGACTTCTCGTTGGCTGGAAACACTAATGTGTATGCAGCAGCCAACATAGTGAAACAAAGCCATGGATACTGACAAAGACAAAAACTGCACACACTGAAGTAGCTCTATGAAACCACACAAGACAACTGTCCATCTACATCGCCTCAGTGTTCGTCTATGTTTCTATCCTCACTTTAGTCCCATGTAATGCAAAACTGTGTATTTTGGCAGGACATAAAGACTGAGGATTATACACATGCAGCTGACGCAGTCATATCTCTTTCTCTCTTCTGCTAATCCTGTTTTATTTGCCTTAGAAAGAATGAGGGAAGAAGAGAGACAGACAAAATGAATATTAATTTCATCACTATGCTGTGTTGGGGCTTTTATCAGTGCCTCATCAGCTCCTTTGTCCAGCCTCACACACACTTCCAGACCTGGTTCAATTAATGTTTGCAGAGCATTTTCAGTATTTGATTTAGCTTAACCTGTGGGGAGTACCAAATGGATATGGTACGCGATGATATATCAAGAAACTTAATACCTAAGTTTAGGTTTTACAGCATTAATTATAATTGACAATAGTGTGCATAATTTAGCAAATGTAAAGGTTATTAAAATGTTTTATTCTCATACTACCCTCACCCCCCTTACTCTTTTTTTTTTTCCTGATGCTTAGAAAACTTACAGCATTATAAAACTTTTTTTTAGTTTATAAAACCACCAGAGTTCCACTATGGTTAAGGAATTGATTGATGTGACTGGGCAAGTTTACTTTTCATTGTTATATATAAGAATCCTAAGCATGATCACTCATGAAGCGCAAAGTCTTCCCTGCATCACTTGTCTGTTTTCAAAGGGAAAGTTAAAATTACTCCCTTGACCTTACTAACATACTCCCTTGAAGGCAAATTCAACGGTCCTGGTTTCACAGCTGAACAACATCCTGGAAATATTATAGATAGGATTTCCTCATTTACACTAGACAATACTATGTGGCACTGGATAGATTTTCCAAGTGAAAGAGAATCTGTGTGCACAATTCAGAGCTGATATTAATGATGAAAATATCATGATTATTTTACCATTTTAAGCTGTTGTGTAAACTTTAAACTGCATTATTTTTTATGTCAGATTTGAAGTATGGCTTTTAGAATCTTTACAGTTAAACCCAATGTAGAAGAAAACTTTGATACTCCCAAAAGACTTGGGCAAAAACACTTGAACAAAACTTTGCACCCTTAGATATAAGGCTGAATTAACTTAAAAAAGGGTCTATGAATTCTCGACAGTGCATTATGATACGGTATGATGATATGAGTGCATACTTTCGGACAGTGTCTCCTTGAAGGCATTTATTGTATTACAATTAGCTGTACAAATGAAAAGTGACAGAAGTTGTCTGAAGAAGGAAAAAAGAAGAAAGGAGAAGTTCAAAGCGGTACCCACTCTATGCAGTCTAGGGCTGTCCCAAATACCGTCTTTGAGGATTTGAGGCTTTAGTGATTGTCTGACAAAAATTCAAAGAGATGAAGGCTGCACTTACAGTTACATAACGACTTGCCATGGTTTATATTCTGACCTGTTAAACATTATTATGTAGATTGCAGTTTGAAATTGATTAAAAGGGTACAAGCGCATATATGAGTTAATTTGAGGTCATTTGCGACTCAACTTTTAGGAGGCTATCTTTCAAAGTTTTGATGTTATTACAAACCACAGACAGTATTTGGATGCTTGACATTTTTTAAAAACTTGCTTGCAGTTTTCTCATTGTCAGTGGAGCTTATGTCAGATGAGAGCTGTGAAATACTAAGATTAAAGGTAATGAATACAGTCATCTGAAAAAGAGACTTTGTCACAGGACTCCATGCAGTTCTGTGACAAACTAGGCACTCCGCATTGTTCAGTAGTTCGTAGAACCACCTTTAGTAACAAGTTTACTGTATAACTTTCTCAGCCTCCCACATTATTTTGGAGGAATATCGTCTGATTCTTTTTTTACAATGTTGCTTCAGTTAATTGAGGTTTATGGATATTCGTTTATGCACAGCTCTCTTAATGTCCCACCACAGCATTTTGATCAGGTTGAGGTCTGGACTTTGCCTGGGCATTAATAACACTTTGATTCTTTCCTTTTCAATCATTCTGTTGTAGATCTGCTGCTGTGCTGTGGATAATTTCCTGTTTGATGCATGATTTTGGCCAAGCTTTGGTTAGTCCCAACCCAGTGATATGATATTATGACAATACTTCACTCACAAAGTATTGCAGTTTATCACCTGCAAACCTCTTCAAAGTTAAACTTTGTCAGTATCTGTTTTATCCAGTAAAATAGTGATCTTGCTTCAATTTTATTTTTTTTGCTTCAGGCATTCCAACACTGTCACAAAAACCTGCCATAAACGTTGGCATAAGATTGCGTCAGTCTGTCTGTGATTGAATGGGGTCAAGTTGGCAATTACATGCAATTTGTTTCTGATAATGCTGCAATTAACTGTGATAAATTTTTGAAAATGACTAATTTGTTGCTATCAAAAAGTGGTTGTAATCACCCTTAAGCTCTGAGCAGCCATATAGTCATCACAAGTTGTGATCGGTCGCAGGATATGAAAAAATTCAGACAATCAAAAGGCAGCTACTGTTTTTTTTTCTTGTGGTAGATGCAGGGAGGTTACTTAGCTATTTTTCTCATGTTACATGAACTTTAACATTTAACATGCTAACTAAAGTCCGTAAAGTCTGAGCTGTGTCTGAGGCCTGGGATGCTCTTAGGGTTTTTTTTTTTTTTCTTGCAGTTTCTCTGAGCATTGCATTGTCTGACCTTGGGGTGAATTTTCTGGGATGTCCACTTAAAGATTGTGGCATTGTGTTACCTAAATGCTCTGGATTAGTAAACTGCCAAAACGTCTGCCTTTATAGTGGTGCTCACACTTGCTGGTGATCAATAATCAAGTGCATTTGATTAGCAGCACCTGGCTGCTATTTACTCCCTTAATTCTTATGAAAGCATCAGTGAACATATATATGCAGACGAAGAATATACGCAGTTTTTCACAGGACTCCTCACATTCCTATGAAAACCTTTTCTTTCACATGATGTTGTTTTTTATTTTATGGGTGGTTTATATATTTGTGCTAAAGCGTATGTGATTAAGAAATTAATATATCAGCCTCTGCTCCAGGCCCCAGTGGTGTGCCATACATTGTATACAAACGCTGTCCTCAGCTCCGGTGTCACCTCTGGAAAATCTTGAAGGTGATATGGTGAAGGGGGAGGATTGTTGATCAGTGGAGGCACACAGATGGAGTGTGGATCCCTAAAGAGGAGATATATTAGTCAGTTTCGGTCCATCTCACTATTGAGTGTCGAAGGAAAGGTGTTTTTTTAGCATTGTTTCCCAGAGGCTCACTGAGTTTCTCCTCAAGAACAATTATATCAGTCCCTCAGTGCAGAAGGGTGGCATTCCTGGAGTACCTGGCTGCTTAGAGCACACTGGTATAGTCACACAGCTCATTAGAGAAGCCCGGGAGAACAGGGGTGACTTATGCGTGCTGTGGCTGGATTTGGCCAACGTGTATGGATCAATTCCACACAGATTGGTTGATCTTGCACTACACCACCACCATGTCCCCAGTAAAATCAAGGACCTCATCCTGGATTATTATGACAATTTCAGACTGAGGGTCACTTCTGGGGAAGTAACATCCAACTGGCATCAGCTGGCAAAAGGGATAATAACTTGTTGCACCATCTCAGTCATCCTTTTTGCCCTGATGATGAATATGGTGGCCAAGTCAGCTGAGGTGGAATGCAGAGGTCCTCTAACCAGGTCTGGCATGCGGCAGTCCCCCATAAGAGCCTTTATGGATGATCTCACCATTACAACAACTTGCAAGGTCTCGAAAAACTTGTCACCTGGGCAAGGATGAGTTTCAAACCTTCCAAATCAAAATCTATGGTGTTAAAAAGAGGGAAAGTGTACGACAAATTCCATTTTTCCTTGGCTGGAACGATCATCCTTTCCATCAGTGTGCAACCAGTGAAGAGTTTGGGGACGCTTTTTGACACATCTCTGAAAGACGCTATCCAGAAGTCCACCAAAGAGCTGGATAGCTGGCTCACTAAAGTTGACAAGTCAGACTTGCCAGGTAGATTCAAGGCCTGGATTTACCAGCACTCCATCCTACTGCTTGTCCTGTGGCCTCTGCTTGTTTACTCAGTTCCAGTGTCAACTGTGGAGTCCCTCGAGAAGAGAATTACTAGCTTTCTGCACAAATGGTTGGGCTTCTCCCGCTGCCTCAGCAGTGCAGCCCTTTATGGAACCGGTAACACCTTGCAGCTCCCATTTAGTATTCTCACAGAAGAATTTAAGGTGGCACGCACTAGAGAAGTCCTTCAGTATAGGGACTCCAGGGACCAGAAAGTGTCAGCAGCGGGTATTAAGGTGAGAACAGGGAGGAAGTGGAGAGCGGAGAGAGAAATGGAGGTGGCAGACTCACGCCTCAGGCAGAAGGAGCTGGTGGGGACATTGACCACCGGGAGAGCTGGCTTGGGTCTTTTCCCAGAGACCCAAGTGCGGAAGGCCCGAGGGAAGGCGAGCCACCAGCTAATTCAGGAAGAGGTCCGAGCAGGCATGGAGGAAGAGTGAGAGACTAAGACAGTGGGGCTCAGGCAACAGGGGGCATGGACAAAGTGGGAGAACATCTTACAGCGGAAAGTAACCTGGACAAACATCATTGGGGCAGATTTCCATCGTATCCGCTTCCTTGTTCAGGCTGTATATGACGCCTTACCAAGCCCAGCCAACTTCCATGTGTGGGGCAAGAGTGAGACACCAGCATGTCAGCTGTGCTCTGGAAGGGGATCCTTACAACACTTGCTGAATAGCTGTCCAAAGTCCCTTGCAGAAGGTCACTACCGCAGGCGCCATGACCAGGTGCTGAAGGCGGTTGCAGAAAGTATAGGCAACGCCATCATTCCTGGCAAACTCCATCTTGCCCCAAAGACAAGAATTGCCTTTGTTAAAGCTGTTAAAGCTTTGTTAAACCCCTTTGTTAAAGCTGGAGAGGAGCCCTGTCAGCAGCGAAGAACAAGGTCAGGTCTCCTCTATACAGCCTCAGACCAGCAGCTGCAAGCTGACCTAGGGAAGCAGTTGAAGTTCCCTCAGCACATCACTGAAACATTGCTTCTGCCAGACATAATTATTGTCTCGGAGGCAACAAAACAGCTTATTGTCCTCGAACTCACCATGTCCTGGGAAGAGCATATGGAAGAGGCAAATGAAAGGAAACACGCCAAGTACCAGGAGCTAGTAGAGAAGTGCCGGGAAGGGGGCTGGAAGATGTACTATGAGTCAGTAGAGGTGGGCTGCAGAGGCTTTGCAGGACGCTCACTCTGTAAAGTCCTAAACCAACTGGGCCTAACGGGGTGGCTAGGAAGAGGGCCATCTGGTCTGTATGTGAAGCCAAGAGAGAGCAGAGAGGGCTCTCTGGATAAAGAGGGCTGATCCATGGGCAGCTGCTGCTGGGACGCAGGCCGGGGTCTGATCAACCTTAGCTGGGTCGCCTGGGCGAGGGTGTCTGATGTTGAAAGACCCGAAACACCCAATGACCCCAGGTTACATCACTGATGATGCGTCCCAGTGCATCCAAAGATGTATCTTGCACATGGGGTTGTGCAAAAGAAGAACTCAAGAAGTCAGACTTAAGCAGCAGATGAACAGTACCTGAATGTCATGTCCTTAAAAAATAGAATAGAATCTGGACCTTCAGTTGATCCAGCTACCTTTTGCTGAAGCCTCGTCAGAAATGGTCTCAGTGGAAGATTATCAAGATTTTCTTCAAGAAAAGGTGAGGTAGGTTAAACTACACAAGAACTGAAAATCAGTCACAGCAATCTGTAAAACATGGTGGACACTCTGTCATGGGTTTGGGCTGCATTTCATCCAGTGTTGTTGGAGATGTCAAAACTGATGGAATTACAAATGCATAAATACAGTCAGAGAACTATTCCTGAAGATTACTTCAAATAAATGACAAGAAAGCTTCCCTAAGAGAGTTCAGACTGTGCTAAAGAATAAAGGTGGTCATACCAAATATTAACTTTTAATCTGGACAAAATTGTAAAACCTCTGGTTTTACCTTATTACTGTATTTCCATTTATGTTTGCACATGTCAAGAAATCACTGCACCTAGTCCCCATTTTCCAAGCAAAATATAAAGAAATAAGGAGTGGCTCAAGACTTTGTAAGACTCTGTGTAAGCACAAAGCTTAAAATACAATAAAAGACAGTCAATGTTTCTTCAGTAATTGTTTCTTTAGACAGTTGTAGTGAACCAGACAACCAACGGGCTGATGAACTGAATAGCACTGCCATGCTGTTAGCGAGTCAAATAAACACATGGGTTTCCATGGAAAGAACATAACAGGAATTAAATATAGTTCCCTCCCACATGAAAATTAGATTAGCAACTGCACAAACAAAGTGTGTTAAATTCAGCTATTGATGTTTACCACCGACTGGTGTTATATCTGTTTGAGTCAATAATTTCATGCACTGTAAGTTGTCCACATTGCACATTTCAAAACACTTATACACAGTTTAAATTGTTGTGTGACAAATGTAACGGACATTCTGATGCTTGACCTTGAGACAATCAGAGTCTTGTTCTTCATATGATCTTCCCTTTCCAAAGTCACAACTGCTTCAGTGCTATGCTGGGATTATAAATGTCATAACCTTGATTATGTAATATATCGTAACATAAGAAGTACATTGCAGACAAGGGATAAGTACCTTGTTCGCAACATGTGATCTTCACTAATATCCAGACAAGTGTACAGTTCAAAGTGGGATTAAACTGAATATGTTTCAACATTATACCACCTCAAAGTTTAATAAAAAAAATATGGCTTTGAGTCACTTTCTTTTCATAGCTTCATAGGCCAAATTAATGCTTGCCTTTACCAGTTACCTGCCAGCCGCCACTTAAATGACTAATTTTATGCAGCTCTTAATACAGTATGGCTGAAATCAGCCTGTGATGACAGCTCAAATTGAAATCTGTTTCTTTCCCCCCCAAAAAAGCCAGTAAAATACATTTTGAGCAATTAGTGCTCTACTTAACCAGAATTAAAATCCCCGCTGATACTTTCACTGTGACAGCTACAGGTGTGTGTATCTGTAAGAATCAGAGACTACACAAACAAAATGAACTCACCAATCATTTTCTTGTCAGCAGCTGTTCTGTGAAAGATGAGTATGCTGCCATCAGTAATTACCGCAGTGAGAGATAAACTTCACCACTAACTTGTCATTGGTAGCCCTTCCCTCTCCGTTCGGCTATTCATCCTGCCTTACCTCATCCATTGACCCACCAGCTCCCCCACTCCCTCCACCAACTCCCTCTTAATAATAACCCACCCGCTCTGAGCATCCATCTGCCTAATCAGAAGAAGCCTCTCTTTGACAGTCACTACCTAGGCACAAGCTTGCAGACAGGAAAATCAAACATTTGACCCCCAAAGGATATAATATCTGGTGAAAACGAGGAGGCAAGTTTATAACACATCTATAAACCAGTCTCAGTGGGAGTGAACACAGAGCTGTAGACAGGTAAAGCACCCTTTTCTCTGTTTGTTTAAGTCTGTATGTGACCAAAGGTACATCCTGACCACAGGCTGACCTTCACATCTTTATTATATCCAAGTGGATTTCAGTTTATGAAGTGATAGAAGCTAAACAACTAGGGTATTTAGAGGATGCCCTTGAGAGGAGTATTAGGTTTCTGCTGAAGAACAGTGGATCAGAGAGATGATTTTCAATATTTGTTTGTTTTCTTTTTTACTTTTTGTTTGTTTTTTGTGCATGTTGATGTGTCAAGAGCCAATCAACATTGTCTTTTTGTCTTCCATCATTGAGCTCTCTCAAATCTGTAAATATTATTGATTATTATTGAACAGAAAATTAAAACATTGAGCTGTAAATAATAAAATAAAATAAAATGAATGTTATTCACGGCATCATTTTCCCCTTAAACCTTCTCTATAGTTTTAATTATATTTATAATTATCTTGATGTTTTGAGAGCACCTAATTCTAAGCACTTTGATGAAAACGGAGACATCTCAGCAGCTTCAGTCTGTCGCTCAATATAACCACATGAAATCATTTCAAGGTAAGAGCTAACTTTAGCTTTAGAGTTGTGCTCCACAGTGTTGGTCTTAAACTAATTAAAGCCTCTCGGTGACTATGCTCAATGTCATAATATGGTAACAAAAATATTTCTTTAAAAGAGTCTGCTCCAGAATGCTGCCATCCCTTGATGAGTGAATATTTTAGATAATGCATTTCAAATAATTAATACAAACTTTAATTATTTTAATTTAACTTACTACTTATCTAATTTTACTGTACACACACAGACACAGAATATATGCACTGCCTACAGGAAGTAATAAGCTTCCACTCGAAAAGGAAAAAAAAATATCATAATTGACCTTTTGACCTTCCTCCAGATGGAAGGCTTAAAGCACAGACATGAGAGATGAAATCGGCTTGAGTTATTATATATGAGTTGTTATTATTATTATAATATATGCAAAAGCATCATCTTCCTCACAACATAAGCTGTCATCACTTGTAAAGCAATGCCTAGAAAATGTTAACTGGGTATTTTCACTACAGTACCCCTTAATATAATGTGTTTAGGCTCACGAGTTTAAAGAAAAGCACTGGATTATCTTATCTTCTCAAATCATAAAAATTCCACAGAGCAGTAAAAACAAATAAACAAAGATTATGCAAAATAACACTCTAGTACTCCCGTTGTTATCTGCTGCGATAACCATGTTCACTTTCTATTTCTAGCTCGCCTTTTGACAGTTAACGCTTGCCAAAATGTGGAAAAGAGGGAAGAGCACGGGGACCACTGGAAACAGACAATGTAAAGGACTACAATTCTTACTACTCTTTTGTTTTGCATTACATGTATGAAAAAATATATATCAATCACTATTAAGCACAATACGCTGTCATATTTTCTTGGTATTATTTTTGCAATGGATTAAATGTTCTAATTGTAAAAGATGGCCTTATTGTATCTAAAGAATTAAACATTTGTTTAATTATTTACAAGCTTAATCCTTGCAAGATTTAGGCCCTCACTTTAGCCAGGAATATTTAAGGCTGTGTTGTATTATTAAAATCAAATTCTCCAGAAGTATTATATAGAAGAAAAAAATTTATTTTTATATCCTGAGTGGACACTTTGACAATAAAGTAGGCCTTTGGGGTAAAACTATTTGGCACCGACTATCTGTTATAAAAGCCAACATTAATCTTTGACACAGGCAAACTTAATTACTGTCTCATATATAGCAAACTGTGCTCAAGTTAATTAATCACCAAAAGTGGAAGGAAATGAGCTGTCACTAATCCTGCCAAAACATAACATATTGCTACAGTCAAATAAACAATTAAGAAGGTAGAAAACCGCCATATGGTGTACATACTGATAGATTTATGGCTTTAAAAACACTTTGAAATTCATAAGCAAAATGAGTAATGCTTAGACTTCAAGACAATAATAGAAAAACTGGAGGAAAACCCCGGGACAAGCCCTGCTTAGCACCAAATAACAGACAGACACAATCAGTGAATAGGTGGTGAACATAGTGGAACATTTAGCAGCTAAAGAGCCAGATATTTCCCTCAGGAGTTGGTAGAGAACAGAAAGAGAACTGAAGGAAAGCCATTATTGGATTTTCAGGTGGCAAGAAACAAAACTTAAATAATATGTTGATGTTGTGTTCACAACCTTCTTCCACTGTTACCAGGTGGTGGCACACATGAAAACCGAAACTACCCACAAGATACACAGAGCAGCTTCTCCATTAAGTTATCAAATTAACTGAGAATTTGTGAGTTGAAGTTTTCTTAACTGACAGACATTTAGCCAGTTAACTAAAAGTCTCTTCTCTAAGGCTTCAAACTGAGGATGAGAAGAAAACATCCCTGGATTAAGGTCACCTGCCTGCTGCCTTTTACTGTAACTCTCTTAGAGCTTTATTCAGGCCTTTAAGGGTTTTCCTTTTCCACATTATGCCTTACTATGTCTTCAGCTCCTTTTTACTCAATTTCATATGTATACCACCTACTGTCCTACAAGCATAAACCAGCATTCCCTCATGTATTTTGGACTGATCTAATGTAATTTCTTTTCACCCAGGTTTCTCCCTTGTTCATCAATATATTCAGCGTTTTAATGAGGTGTCTGGAAACAAGACAGGTGAAATGAGCACTGTTTTATTTTCTGTCGGACAAACTTACTATTTTTTGAGGTTGCAATGCACTGCAGTGCTGTATGAACACAATACTGAGAAAGAGCCATTATGCTGAATAATGGAATAAACACTGAATAATGCATTTGGTATTGCTGAATGCTGTGTCTGTTTGTGACCTGTTCTACCTTTGTATTGATAACCTGAAACACTACCTTGTCAAAGCAGTGACATGTTTGATTGGGTGGCAGCTCTCCTATTTCTGTCCTTGTCATAATAATCATTAATCCCTGGATTAATGTTGTTCTTTACTGACTCCTGTGTGATCCTCTATCTTTGAACATTCAAAACCTGATAAGGAAATGTTCAGCTGCCAAGCAGGAAGGCAGAGGATCACACAGTTTAATTCATGGACTGATTTTTAAATGACTGAGTGAATTAGTCCATAGCCTATTCAATTCTTTACACAATGTACAGAATGTGCACTAAAGCTGAAATTTGATTGTGAAGAGATTCACTCTGCATGTTTTCTGATGATAAATTGTCTGAGTCACTATTTTATATTGAAGTTGCAAAACATTCCATATATCAAGCTTTTCTGAATATTATATACACTCATCAGCCACTTTGTTAGGTACACTTTTTCAACTGCTTGTTCATGCAGATATCTAATCAGTCAATCACATGGCAGCAACTCAGTGCAATTAGGCATGTAGACATGATCAAGATGACTTCAGAAAATTCAAACCAAGCATTGGAATGGGGAAGAAAAGACTGGTCTGAGTATTTCAGAAATTGACGAGCTACTGAGATTTCTCCACACAACCACAGTTGTGTAGGGTTTACAGAGAATGGTCTGAAAAAGAAAATATGCAGTGAGCAGCAGTTCTTTGGGTGAAAATGCTTTGTTGATGCCAAAGATCAAAGGAGAATGGCTAGACTGCTTCAAGTTATAACTCAACTAACCACTTGTTACAACTAAGGTTTGTAGAAGAATATCTCTGAAGGCACAAACCATTGCACCCTAAAGCATATGGGCTACAGCAGCAAGAGGACTACATTGGGTGAAACTCCTGTCAGCTAAGAACAAGAAACTGAGGCTACAAATCGGACTGGTTCATCAAAATGGGACAGCAGAAGACATCCTTTCTCTGATGAGACAGTTTCTGTTCGGATGGTATTTTGTGCTGTGGAGGACATTTTCTTGGCACATTCTGGGCCCTTTAAACAATGCTCAGTTGATACTAAAGGCCACAACCTATCTGAGAATTCTTGTTGACCATGTCAATCCCACAGCCTCCAGCTTCTAGCAGGATAAGGCACCAAGTCATCTCAAACTGATTTCTTGAAAATGACAATGAGTTCATTGAACTCAAATGGCCTTCACAGTCACCAGATCTCAATCCAAAACAGGAACTCTGGGATATGGTCAAGTGGGAGATTCACGTCATGGATGTACAGTCAACGAATCTGCAGTAATTGTGTCACGCTATCATATCATTATAGATCTCAGAGGAATATTTACAGCAACTTGTTGAAACTATGTCACAAAAAAATTAAGTCACTTTTTCCAAGCTGGTGCTTTTAAAAGGTTTACCTAATAAAGTGGACAGTGAGGGCAATTCTACATGTCAGATATTTAGATTTTGGAGTGTTAGTCATGTTAAAGAAGAAAAATAGGTCTGGACATTGCCTTCAGCTCTGTGAAACTAGTATTTTTCAAGGCTTCATCCTAATTACCATATAAACTACCATTCTAAAACAATACATATTCAAAATATATAAGAAAAACATTATCCTATCCAATGACAGAATCGTGTTCTTTTCCAAGTGATAGATGTTGCCCCGAACCATAACCGACAGACAAGATTTTGTACTATTCACGTCTCCAAAATTTAGGAACATAAATTAATTATCCTGCATAAAGTTAAAGAGCACTGGAAAAATGTTTGACATTTCTGACATCTGCTGGTAGCAAAAAAGAAATCTATTTAGTTCGATCAAAACCAAGCAAACTTCAACTCTCATGATTAATTCTCATGATTAACTCTGTTACTTTTTTTTCCCCCACTTTGTTTAGCTGCTATTCGGAGGAGATCTAAGATCTCTGGAGTGATGATCACGCAGTATTTAGCAAACATGCCAGAGGGAAAAAGCACCCCAGATTTCCAGTGTAAACCAATGGCAGTAACTATTGAGAAAGGTGGGTGCTTTAAATTATACCTGACCACTAAAACTGATGCATTTGTGTATCTAAATAGTTAAGTAAACGGACTGGTTAGGTTTCAGCAATAGCTTTCACATTATGAAACGGAAATCAAATTATAGATGTGAAGCTTATAAAATCCTCCTTAATATGTCTTTTAGGAAAATTTGCTGTTTTCAAGGCTGTGGTGACAGGGGATCCAAAACCAGATGTGTCATGGAGAAGAGCTAAGGGAACTCTTTCAGATAAGGAAAAATTTCAGACTAAATATGATGAATCAACTGGGGAGCATATATTAGAGGTGAGTGAATAAATTATTCCACATGAAGATCTTGTGAGTACTTAGTACTGATACTATTATTTTTTTCTCATAAATGTATTGATCTATAATGTATTTTTATGTGAATTGACACATAAATGAATATTTCCAGATTCACAAAGTATCTGTTGCAGAAACAGATACATACAAATGCTTTGCTGCAAACGAATATGGAAAAGCTGTCTGCACAACAACATTAACTGTGACTGAGGGTAAGACCCACGAAATACTTTTAAAGATTATTCTGTACTTTCTTTCTTTTAGTGTGCATTTGGGAGAGTTTTTCTATTGGCAGAGTGCTCTTGTAGATTTTACCATGTCTTATTATTTAAGCTTACGATTAAATACACTGAAAAAAACCAAGTCAAACACTGTAGGTCTAAGGGCCTAGTTCTGTTATTTTTTTTAATTACAAAAATGGTAAAGGACTCAATGTGTATTTAAACTGGTATTTATCTAAATAAAACTTGAACTTCATTTGCTATTTTCAGCTTCAACAAATCCAGCAGATTTCAGAAAATTGCTGAAGAAGAGGTAAGAACTGTAACCTATTAAAATACTTTTTAAAAGAGGACATTTCTGCATGAGTATGTGAGGATTAATTTACTTACTGATCCTTTTTTTTGACAGTTGAATACATTAAATTTAATATTTTCCTGTTATCTTCAGTAAAGTAGAGAAGGCAGATGGAGAATCTGATGAAAGGTTCTGGGATGCTATGTTAAAAGCTGACAGGAACGACTATGAGCGCATCTGTTCAGAATTTGGTGTTAAAGACTTACATTTGATTCTCAAGAAACTCGACGAAAAGAAGAAGGAGAGATCACAAAATAAGAGGAAGGTATAAAAACACCCAGCTCTCACACTGGATACAATATCTTAATCTCAACAACTCAGAATTAATAAGTAAATTCTTGATATGTCAGTTATGGAGTGCATTTATTATTTGACTCAAGACAGCTGCTGATGAAGTTTCTTTCTGAATATTCACCAAGCTCATACTGTGCATTGCGACAATATGTTGATAGTTCAAATGCAAATATGAAATCAGCAGAATTACTATTAACTACACTCAAAAGCCACTTTATTAGGTACCTTACTAGTATCAGGTTGGAGCCCATTGTACCTTCAGAACTGCTTTAATTATTCATGACATAGAATCATGCAGACATTCCTCAGAGATTCTGGTCAATATAGCATTGGAGTTGCTGCACATTTTTTGGCTGCACACCCATGAAACAAATCTCCCGTTCCACCACATCCCAAAAGTTGTCTATTGGATTGAGATCTGGTGACTTTGGAGGCCATTTGATTACAGTGAATTCACTGTCATGTTCAAGAAACCAGTGTGAGATGATCTGTGCTTTGTGACAAAGCATGTTATCCTGCGAGAAACAGACATTAAAAGAGTGGTAAACTGCAGTCATAAAGGTATGAACATGGTTGTAGCATTTAAAGAATGGCTCATCCGTACTAAGAGCCCCAAAGTACACCAAGATAATGTCCCCCACACCATTACACCATCACCACCCTGAACAACATGAATCAATGCTTTCATGCTTTCAAATTCTAATCCCACCATCCGAATGCTGCAGCAGAAATTGACACTCATCAAAACAGGTAACCTTTTTCTGATTTTCTATTGTAAAGTTTACATTAACAAGGGGCCAAACAGGATTACCTAATAAAGTGAGTGTATATATTTAGCCACAGGCGTATGTCATCTTTCTAATTGTTCATATTATTAACTGCATTCCTTTCAATTCTGAGATCTCTTCATTTAGGACCAAAAAAGTAAACAGATAACAAAATGAATGGTTGTATAAATTTAAAATAGTAACCAACAATCCAGGTCAGAGATATCAATTTGCTGATCCCTTATGGTGTGTAAGTACTGTAAGTAATATACAAAGCAGTGAATGAATCAGAAATACGCTGGAGCTGTGATTTCAAAATAACAACTGAAAAATATTGATAATTTTGACTTTCATTAAAAATGCATAATACGTGCAATCACAAAGTTCCATAACCCTTAATGAAAGAGTGCTTCCAGCACAGTATACTTTTCAATTTTTATAGAAGTCACATCATTATACTATATTGCTGTTCATTATGACATGAAAGTTCTTTTTTTCTATAACTTTTCTGTGTACCTAGCAGGATGATATCATTCCCTGTGATGAAAATGGAACAGAGAAACACAGTCTAAAGAGTGCTGGAAGGACAAAGAATTTCCCTATCAATGGCCTGATGCAAAAGGACACGGAGCTTTGTAAGGGGGATATTCAAGAGGCCAACCTTCGAAATGCAGGGCTGCCTCAAATGGATCCTGAAAAGTTCATATTTCCTGCAGAGTTTAAATGTAGGTTTAAAAACCAGCTATGGCTAGGCATGGAAAACAAGACATACTTCAGACCATAAGCATTTGGACAGTTGCATATTGTTTTTGTTCTACATTCAACTTTAAATAAAATAATGTGCATATACTGTATACTAAAGCTTGTAAAAATTTACTGACTAGCCCATAAGCAGAGACTAGCCTTTATATTTAATCCAGTAACCTAACTTTAACAGCCCACACTGAATGACTGAAGCACAGAATCGTGTCCAAATAATTATAGTCTTGCTGTTCCAGTACTAAATATACAATGTTCTCTACATTTAAATCTCTAATTGAGTAGAAGATGACCAATATTGATGATACATATAATATATTCAAAAAGAAAATTACATGAATGTAATATTTTACTTTTTTGCACTTTCCAAAGTCGACTTTGTGATCAAAATTCAAGAGGTTAAAGCCGAAGAAAGGGAGGATGCTTTGTTTGAGTGTGTCCTGACACACCCGCTACCTAACATCACATGGATGGGCAAAGGCAACATCCTGGAGGATGGAGAAAAATATAGTTTAACTATGTCAGACCACAAACTCATTCATAGGCTCCTCATCAAGGACTGCCAGCTGCTGGACAAAGGCATCTATTCTGCTGTGGTCGGCAATATATCCTGCAATGCCTGGTTGGTTGTGGAAGGTATTACTGTATACTGTTACCTTAACCATCGCTATTTTTAAATTATTATTGTTATTATTAGATAACTAATGATGTTGTACTTTATAACTTTTAAGCTAACAGTAATCCTGCACCTGGTGGTGAGAAGAAACCCCGTAAAACTACTGTGGCTCGTGGAGCACGGACTGACATTGAGAAAGTGGCCAAAGAGCAGCAAATAAAAATACAAGGGGAGATGGAGAAGCTCTTGGCAGCAGTAAATGCAAAATACGGAGCAGGACATATAACTGACAAACTACCTTTAGAAGAACTGGCATTAGAAGAACTGACTTTAATCTTAAGCACAGGTGGAAAACAGAGTAAAGTTACTGGACCAGGTATCTCTGACTCTGCAAATGCCAGTACTCTCTCTGTCCTTTGGAGCAAAAACTCAAAAGAGCAGAGGGAAACTGTGTTTTTCTATCATTATATAAAGAAAATCTATTATTTCCTTAAAGTTAACTCCATTAAACTGTCCTATCAATCCTATCAGTCCCACATTCTGTCTCACCCTTCACGTCTTACCAAAGCATTTCCACTACCAGCACTGCAGTGAATAGCCAGTGTGGCTAAAACTGTGTTGATGATAAAACATGCATGCTTGCTGCAACTTATTTCAAAAGATTAATGGAGTGGATTAACTTGTGTCATGGCTGGCTAATACTTGGGTACCCAACTATGAGCCTTCTTTTATTTTTCATTGGCATTAAGTATGACATAGTTGCTTACTGGTACTGGTGCAGGCAGTAAATTAAATAAATCTGACAACATTTCTCAGCACCAGTGTAGACAAATATCTCGAACATGACCATAACAAATATATGTATCAAGACTTTCGACTTTAAAAATCACCAACTTTTTTTTTTTTAACTGGTAAACAATAGGTGAAAATCAAGAAGATCATTCTGAGGACTTCACTGGACACGCAACTAAATCAAAATACCTAAAGCAAAGTCATGACTCAGAAGCTGGAGTAATTGGTAAGAAACATACAATGCAGTACACATGTCCATTCCCTTGTTATAGACAGCTAAGTCTAAATATGTAAATAAATATTTTGTATTTGACTATTTGACCTTTAATCCTGTTTTGTGTCTGTCCAGAGTCCACTGACAAATTTATGGACACAGACCAGTTTCAAATGCTTACCATTAGTCAACATGAGCTGGGGGAATCTGATAGAAACAATAATTCTGCTGGGTCTGTCAAACAACAAATGAAAAGAAAGAAAGTCCAATGGAAACAACAAACATCTGGTAAGGACTGAATGACTGCATGAAGATGTACTATATTTGATTCAAGATTATACCTATGTGTATTAGATATAAATATATCTACTATAATATACAGTATGTAAATTATATAGTCTGTGAAGGTTCTCAGTCAGCCAAGGTTTCGGGTGAACCCATGTGAAACCTATCCCCACCCTATCATGTGATTACCGGCCAAAGGATGTGAGTGGGCGTTAAGGCGTCTGGGAAGGGATCTCAAAACTGGATTA
>VVHJ01057975.1:0-11687 GCA_015107715.1 Tylochromis polylepis | reverse complement strand
TGTGGCACACAAGGTATGTTTACTATATTTAAAGGTCTGTTAGAGTGCAGCTCTCTGTGTTTTGACCAGGCCACATGTCTCCTTCTGTCACCTAAAAGTACAGAAATTTTAAAACCTTCTAGTAAACAGGGTCCCAGCTTCTCCTGGGAAAAGTCACCACTGCCATAATCCTCGCAGCCCGGACCCTCCACACATCACACATCAGACTGTGGAGACAGAGCATGAAGGTGGTAAGGAGGGACTAAAGGGGGCGAGGCTGGGCAATGTAACTTCGATTGCTCGGTTGGGGGCGTGGCTCGATGGCGAACCTTTGGCCGCTCTGGTGGGGGGTTTATGGGGGACAAAAAGGGATAACTATAAACTCTCCGGACAACACAGCAGGACAACACTGTCCACTTTACTCTTTAGTTAGTTGTTTAGGGTTATATCAAGGTAACGTTACACCGTGCGTCGTCAAATATCAGATACATTTGATTGTTTTACATTTTATTTTTAAGGGCCGTATAAATGCCTTCAGCTATTTCAGTTATGTTAATCGCACCAGAGTGATTTCAAGTTAGATTTGCCAGTGAAGGTCTTAACTGCATATTAATCCAGTATAATGATGTGAAGAGCCATGTCATCACCATTCAAAGTCAAAGGCTCAGGTTAACTTAAGGCTTCTCCAATTGAGGGAAAGAGCTGCCATGACATACAGTGATTAAATTCAATGATTATGTTTCACAGAAATTCCACTTACAAATTTATCTTTTGTTATTTTTAATATCACAGCACAACAGTGATGTGGACATAAGATGATGATGAAAAAAACTTACATGGTTAAATATAACACGGAAATATTAAGAAGAATATCTGGGCCGTTATATTTTACCCTTTGGGATAATTAGTCATTACTTATGACTATGAGGAATGTCTGAATGAACGAACTAGTTGGAAGAACAGTTATGAAGTGATGAAATGATCATTGTTAGGTGCAGACCGTGCCAATATTATACCCAGAGCAGGCGGCTAGCCCTCTCAGTAGTGCTAGTTACACCAAACACATGGTTAACTAATTCATGTTAACACCTTGATAACCACATTTTTAAAAATACATTTTAGTGCAATGTTTAAAAGCACACATTCAGCATCTAAAAACTGCACGTTACCTAAAAGAACAGTTCAAGATTCATAATAATATCCCCACTTTATTGTGTGGTTTTTCAAACTCATTGAATGCTGTGGTACGCCACAGTAAAACCAAATACTGGCAAATACGCTGAAACTGGTTTTACTTCATCATTATTTTTTGAAAATAGAAAGAAAAGAAAAAAACTTGTGCAGCGATAAAATACAACAAAAGTCAAAACTTCAAATTCAAAGATGACATTAGGGAGAAGCAAGTTCTAAAGAGCAAAGGCTGATGTGGTGGGGTTGGGCTGGGATGTCTGTTTATGTGGGTGGCAGTGGCGGTGGAGCGACAACAAGAGAAGAGGTAAAATAGGGAACAACACAGACAAGGCTGTTTGACATAGATAAATTCTGCTTATTCAGAGTAACTGGAGAGTGAGGAGCAAAAATAATAGGGCCATTTGCTGGATGGAAGGTTGCCAGATCTTATTGTTGTTGAGCAGCCGCAAAAGCAAAAATGCATTTGGGAAAGCTGACATACATATGCCAATATGTCATTTAGTCTGTATTTTTATTCTGTTTTTTTTATTTGGTTTTCAGAGTCGATGCAAAGCATGGAAACAGCTCCTTTAACTCCTTTAACTCATGGATAAACCTTTACAGCTTCCCATGTTCAGCCACCAATTCTGTCTGATATTCCTCAGTGATGTTACTGATTCTGTATCCAAACCTTTTCTACTTGCATGTGAATCAACTGATGTGTAGATCATCGTTAAGCTAGACCTTCACAGGTCACCAATGAAGTGTTATAGTATGATAAATAACGTCCTTTCATAGAACCCTCGTAAAAATCCATCACATGCAAAGACCCAAGATGATCCCCTTGAACCGGTTTTATCAGCTTTCACATGAGGTTTAAAAACATCTAGTTGGACAAACTAGATCAAAGCGTTTTATAAAGACCTGCTCAGAGATTCGAGCTTAGGGGCATAATGTGGTTTGATTATTATGTTGCAGCTTTGTTATTTGGCGCTTTACTTCATCCCCAAACGTTAGCTGAGCTTTTAGCTGACACTGCCAAGATCCATTGTGACAGCTTACTCAGACAAGTCAGAATGGATGATGCTTTAGCTTCACTGGCCCTAAATCAGCACAAGAATCCATGTTTTTGATCCAACAAAGCAGAGCTTTGTTAAAAGAAGAGACTAAGAAGAACCAATTATTATTCATGCTTGAATTAGTGTGTAATTTTTATGCCTTCATGCCATTATACTCTTTTGCCACTTACCACGGGGTATATGGCATATGACTGTGTAGGGGGAAAAAAGAGAAAAAAAAGAAATAAATGAAAAGAAAAGGCTAAGATCCTGGTAGATTCTGTCATATTTAGGGATGTGAGTGTATGGCTAAATAAATTTATAAAAAGATACCAGAAATATGAGTGTGTTAAACAAAATATCAACATGTCATTACGGTACAAGGTCTGTCTGTGCTGCACTGCAGTCCTGACAGCTCCTCACTTCCTGGTTATAACCTATAATGGCCACTGTAATCCAGGAGGGTGGAATGTGGACAGATGACATGTAGTAAACCCAGTGATGTCCAACAGTAAAAAAAAATAAGTGTTGTATATTGGCTGTGTCAGAATAAACTGATGCCTAACCTCCTAAATGGAGCAATGTATAGCCACACTGAGTACACAGGAGATCCTAAACTTAAAGGAAAAAGCAATGCTAGTGCTAGCAGTATAAAGTTTTATAAATTTTAACTTCCATTAATTAATTAGGTCATTAGCCACTAGTTACCTGCTCTCACACTTTATGGCCAGGTGACTTTCTGACACTAGCTGTCATATATGACAGCTGAACTGAGATGCAGTTTTTAGTAATACCTTCGTTAGCCACAACTAACCCACAATACTAACAAAATGTTTACTAGTTGGTTTACTAATCATGATAGCCATCTTTCACAGCTCGCTGTGTTATCTGAGAATATTATGTTCTCAGATAAACTTTTAATTTACACTATGACACCTCACATCAACTCAGATGGAAATTAAATCAAAACCAAACACACACACTCACACACAAAATGAAAGGAAAAATGGCCAAAACATCTGTTTAAGCCATCTGCTTATGATCAGATTTGCACTGTTTTTAGAAGTCGCTAAACTTGACTGAGGTTTCTGTGTGTTTTCATTATTTAATCCATTTGTCTTTACAAACTAAGTTCTTGGTTGCTGGAATGTCAGAAAACTGGAGCTTTATTTATGCATCACAGATGGTTGGGGGAATAAGAAATAAGCCATGTCTTGCCATGTCTTCTATGCAATATGGTCACACAGCTGTGGATCTTGGTCTCATTGTTGGGTAAATCCAAATTTAGCTGTCCAGTTGGCTCCTGAAAGCTAGCCTGCAGCATAATTCTCTCACTAAGAAGCCAAAATACTAAGGAATGTTGTACACCGATTATGTTATAAGCCTGATGAAATTTAACAGTGAAATCCAGTTTAATGTCGATAGAGGAAAAAAACGACTTCCCTTGTTTTGCAACCTGTACATTTCTCAGGTTGTTTCATTGTTCCACTTGATGTTGACTCCCGTTGGTCGACTGAACACTAAACTCTAAGTCAAAATACAAAAGCCTTTTTTTTCTGTTCCTTTCACTGCCCAAACATCTTTAGCGTCATATAAAAATAATATCCCTTTTAAAGCTCTCCCTCTTTCCAGTTCCAAGCTTCTTGCCAAAGTGCATTGAACTGATGCACATTTTAGGTTTGATTGAAAAACCAAACCATTTCTGTTGTCAAAATTTCTGTTACTGATGGACTGAAATGCCCCGAGCTATATTTATTCTTCTTTTGTACTCGCTTTAGGTGTTTCTTAAAAATCCCTCTTTGCTTTGTCTTTTAAGTCTGTAAGGAAACTGTAAGAAAAACTTCTTAAACCAACAGCAAGTGAAATAAAAAAAAAATAAAAAACTTCCAAGAATGAAAATCAAGAGCTACCCAAAGAGGCTGAACTCTCCTAAATATACAATGTGGCACAGACGGCAGAGGCAGGGAGGGGAAGATCTCTCTCTAAGGATCATTACTCTCCTCATAGAATGCCAAGTGCTGACCTAGCAGCATCCCAGCTCCCTACCCTCTTCTTGCCCTTCAACCCCCTCCCCTGGCAGGTGAGGGAGTCACATGCTGTCAGGCCCACCCGCCGTCATTCCATTTGGTCGGTGACACCCATAAAGCAGTCGAGGATGGTAGTGTTCCAAGAGCTTTTAAAGCAGCCAATGGCTACTTTAATGGATGGATACACTATTCGGCTTAATTCATGCTCTGTTCGAGCCTCACAGGGAGGATCTGACCTCTCTTAGGTTAAATAATGGTCCCAGCATAGACGGGTTGGTCGGGGGGCAAGGAGGAGATAAATGCACTGTGACATTCAGCTCACTCCAGCGTCCCCTAATGTGTGATTTGAGATCAGTCTATTAGGCACACGCTTTGCTTAAACATGGGAAGAGTTATTAGACGGGGCAGCAGTGACTGGGGGCTGCGCATAAGGCAGCATTTGAGGAGAGAAACAGGCTGGAGTTTGACAGCCATTTATCACAGCAAATCTGAAAAAGAGATGCAAGAATCCATGCAGAGGTAGTATGAGAAATTCAAGGCCACAGCAAATTCACAGTCCATTAAGAAGATTTCACCATTCACAAGGTTTTTCTTGTGGTCCCGAAACACTCATAGCATATTTTAGCTGATAAACATGCACCTCAACAACTTCAACAACAACAACTTCAATCAAATATTGTTCTAGCTATTCTGTTTTGTGTTTGGCACTTGTGCTTTAAAGCCATCACCTAAAGTTAAAAGAAATTATTGGCCGTGTTGGCACTTAACCCCTGTGAAGCTCAGCACACAGGTAAAGGTGGTATACTCGAACAACACCATAAGAAATGTTACCTCTGGCTCATGTAACATTAAAAAAATGAAAATGGTTTCTAAAAAAAAAGAGCATTTTAAAGTTATTTAACACGGTCACTCTGAAGCTGGATGTGCGCTGACCACAACCCCAAGAGAGGACAAGAAGGGTCAGTCAGTGAACGAGCACGGCACTTAGGATATTTGATCATCTTGGGGATTTTTTTCACCTTCAGCGGCATGGAATGTGAAACAACCTTTAGAGCACCGCTGGGATGGAAAGACCAGCGATAACTTGACAAATTGATTTTCAAATGCAAAGCATGTTCACTTATTAACATTACAAGGGTGCCTTAGCATCAGTGGCTGAGAGAGCTCATTGGACTGTAACCTTAAACAAAACAAACATGCACATAGAGAAATCGTGTTTTTATCAATCTAACAAAACATTCACTGCAAGTCCCACAATCTGAACTGAGAAATTTACAGCACATTGTTATTTTGGTAATTAAACTATACTGCTTCTGGATATTTTAATTGCGGTAACAAATATGTACAGTGAGAATACAGTAAAATAGTGATGACAGAATCCAATATATGTGTATATTTCTATAATAATATTCTCTTTCAGCAAAAGAGCCTTAACCAAGTCTATGACTCAGATTTACTATACAGTGTTGTGCAAAAGTCTTGAGCCACCCTATTTCAGTTCATTTTGCATCCAAGGAGTCAAAATTTCTTGTCATTATTTGAAGTGGTCTTGAGCAATAGTACTTCTAGATTTCAGATGTTTTTTTTCTTTGGATATTATTATTATTATTATTATTTATTTATTTTTATTTTTTTACTCATTTTCAGTCCCTCCCTTGTAGCTGAGCATTTTCAGAGGACTTTTTTTTTTTAGTCTGTTAAGCCACTTAATACCGACCTATGAATCATTCAAGCATAAAAAAGCACATAATTCATGGAACCAGTGTTATGTCTACCTACATAGTAACAGACAACTTACAACTAAGGAGAAAAAAAATTAAATTGTATCTTTAGGCACTTTGTTTCAAGGAGCTTGCCATAAAAACACATAATTTGTTCCCATTTCTTTAGTGGAATCCACAAAAAATGGCAACGATAACACAGTTTGACAGACATAAAATAGTATTTTTGCACCAACAAGGTGTTTCCCAAAGAGATATTAGCTGAAAACTGGGCATATCTCAGCATGGTGTGGAGTGTGTCCTTAAAAAAAACTGAGGAAACCTGACAAGTGTAGGACAATGATGATGTCCTTAAGTATGACAAAAAAAAAAAAAATCCAGCAAAGACCTGACACAGGACCCGAGAGGACCTGCATCTGGATCTTGAGCTGTTCTATCAACTGTATGCCAAAGAAATAATCAGTAATGGTCTCATTGAGGGGTGGCTGTCAAGAAGCCATTCTTAAGGAAGAGAAAAAGGAAGAAAAGGCTGAGGTATGCCAAACTGCACAAGAAGGGAAAAAATAATGGTAACAGAAGTGAAATTAATATTCCCATTCTGGATTGTACATTCCCAGAGGAAGTCAGGAGACAGGCAGAACAGTGGACAGCCATCTGTTTAAAATGGTAGAGATTCGGTCATTGAGACTGCATTCAAGCCAGCGGTGGGGAGGAGCTTAACAAACTTGATGGAATTATGCCAGAAAAATACCATCAGATTTTGATCTACCATAGAATATCATCTGGAAAACATCTGATTAGCAAGAACTTCATTTTTCAGCATGACAGTGATAGTCATACTTAATAAATCTCATTAGAACTGTACAAACTCTGTGTTTGCCTTATAGACCGAATGCATGCATCTTCACAAATGTTTCATAAATCTCTGCACCCATTACAGTTTTTTCCCAATCGTTTACACACATTTTCTGAAAGCATGCCTCATACTGTCAGAACTCGACACACAAATCAAAAAACACACACACACACTGGGCAAAACCCTTCGATTCTCCTGCAAAATGAAACTTTACATTCAAAACAATGTCATTTCTTCTCAAAATGGTATTTTGTTTTCAAATGACACACACTAACCATCACATAGAATAGACGTTTATAAGAACCAGTTGATCACTGATGTGCTTAATGTAAAACACTATGACCACTTCTTCTCCAGTCATCATAATGACTTACTGTAAGCCTTTTTTTGTTCAGTGTTACACTTACTACAGACAGTACATAGGCCTACATAAGTGCATTGTAAAAGATTTCAGAATACTGTTTGTATACAAAACACACAAATACATGGTACCACATATATTTTACTGTATTTTTCCCACGAAAACGATGTACACAGTGTTCATCCCAACCAACACAAAGTTGCACATACTGCAGTCTACATATACAAACAACAGAAGAATTTACTGAATACAGTTACAGTTAAAAAAAAACAACAGCTATGCCGCATCCTCTCTTCTGTTTCGGTCTGGCCACAGCACCTCATCCACATCACAAGCAATATTCTCCCTTGCCAGGCAACGTGGGAAATCCCCCCTAAAGGGTGACATTACCACCACGCTGGCCAGGGATTTCCACAATGGCACGTTGACCAATTATGTTTCTGCCTCTCCACCTCCTTTTTGCCAGATTGAACCCTGCTTCATCTTTGAAAATGTATTTCAAGGTGGTTTCCATGGAATCCAGTTCAAACACTCTCTATAATAGATAATAGTTAAGTAGTGATACAGAAAGACAGACTTATGAAATAGTGTATTTACAGTATATGCACTCCAGATGTATGTGCATTACAATATAATCTACAGTACTGCAAGAGTACCATCTGCAACCTAGCCAACAGTAACAATAGGCCTATGGGCATAGAATTGTACTGGAAGAGTCGCCACTGAAAGTGTGTGTAGGTTACACTTGCACATACTGATATTGTAGATCTTTAACTCTTGCAGAGTTTCGCTCAAAGGGTTTGATCACATCATTACAAACATGTGTGTTCAGTTGTGAGTTGCTGTGTGTAAAAGATGACAGCTGTATTGAAGTTGTGTTCACATTTTGCTGCCAGTGCTTACAGTTTTGCAACACACGTGTGAAATGTGTTTAGTTACTGAGAATGTGTTTAAGGTTTTGAAAAAAAGAGTGGATAAATAGAAGGAAGTACAGGGTGGCTCAAGACTTTTGCACAACATTGTTTAATGTCTGTCTGGGTCAAATATCTAAATTCCTGTTTTAATAGATCACTGCACTTATTTCCCATTTTCCTTGCAAAATATAAAGACGTGATGAAGACTTGCACAGTACTGTATAATGTCTGTCTAATATTCACATCCACTCACTTCCTCGTGAGCCATCTCTGTTGAATCGACAGGTTGTACTGATACTCTGCTTGGGCACAGTTGCCCTCCTACTAGCAGTACTGTGACTTCAAGGACAAACAACATTATTGCTGATAGGACCAGATCATCTGTCAGCTGCTAGCTGGAAAGAACTGCTGGTGCCACAAACCTTGTGAAAGTGATTTTCCCTCAAACTGCAAAAACATGTCATTCAGTGTAGTACTGGACCTTAGATTTGACATCTACTTAAAAACCAAAGGAATTTTAACCATTTCTTTATCAGTTTCCCCAGTTTGAAGAAGATTATTGAGCTAAGTGATACCATTCCTCTCCATCCCCCAATGTTGCAAGACTTATAAGACAGTCTGAATCGGTATCATCTAAATATTTATCATTAGCTGACAATTATAAGCAGTGGAGGTATTTTATAGAACTATTCCATCAGTAGATGTACTAATAAAACACCTCTCGGATAAGAGGTGAAACTTCTGCACAAAACTTAAAGAGGTCTAGTCCCTTTCTTTCAAAGCTTCTTAAACTATGAAAACACTTCTGCAAACATAAAACTGTATCACTGTCAAATTGTATATAGAAATTATCAAACGCAGAAGTAAATGATCAACAGAAAAATATTCCCCCTCAGTGTTATATGGAGCTATATGACTGCTGCAGATGTTTAAGCCTGAGTTCTGTTTGAATACTTGATATTCTGTTTAATCTCCAGCAATGCATCATATTCCGTAAAATCACATTTATAGTGGTTTTCCTGTGAGGAGCACATACCTCTGCTAGAAAAGCAGGTCTACATCTTGATTGTAAAAAAGGAGTATAAAATATATTTATATAACTTTATAGGTCTGAGGTAATTTAAAAAAAACTAAAAATTGGAACAAACAATAATTTATATGTATTGTAAATGTATTTAATTTAAAAGATATGCATACTTCTAACTCATTGATTAAATTTTATGTCATCAGTGGCATTGCCGGTTTATTGGTTAGAATAGAGTTTTAAATCTGGCTGGTGTCTGATTACACTTAGTGTGCTGCTAAATTATAGTACAGCAAACTGAAATTATAAAGCTCTTGTGCTCATTTTCTGCAAATAATTACTGGCATTTTATGCTACGGTCAGGATGTAGCCCTGCAAGACCTGGTAAATCATAAGAGAGGAGGGATTAAACGAGTGACCCATGAGGGACAAATTACACGTTATTCATCACTCTGCTTTTATTCAACTCTAGAATGTGTTCATCTTCACCCCGCAGGGGTCAAGAGGACTCTGTTGCTTTAGATGCAGGTTAGCATGGGGATGTGTTTAAGGGTCAGGGCAAGTTTGGCCATGCTGTCTCTCTCCATCTTTCTCATGGTGAACATCCTAACATCCGCCCCCATCTGCATATTCCCAGAGTGACAAAACTAGTTAGCTGAGTAATAAATCAAAGCTCGGCTGCCCAATTTGGTTTCCTAATGTAATTAATAAGTGCTAAAAGCATTTAACCAGCCGTAATTTGCGGATGCCACTTTGAAGTGACTATTTAAGGAAAACTTTGCGTGAACAGGAAGGAAAAATATTAGGTTGCCAAGAGATAGAAATGCAAGAAGCGGTATGTAATAGCATGCAGAACTCAGACAGCTGAAAACTACTAAAAAAAGAACTATTTCTAGATCTGTTAACATTTGTCTGATCATTTGGGTGAAATAAAGGATTATCTTAAGCGATTATAATTACAATCACTTATTATTCAGCTTCTTTTTTTTTTTTACAGTGATTTGTCACAAGTACACTGGATCAGATTCTAAGATTCACAACCTTATTGTACATACAGTGCTGTGTAGCATATTTTTAATTCATAATCCAGATTATGATTTGAAAGTGCCTTTACTGATTCTGACTTTTTATTAAACACTTTACTTATAAAGTTTCTTTGAATACATTATTCTCAGTACATCCAGAAACTCCACTCCAGCCTATCAGACAGATTGACTCTCTCAGAAAGGCTCTATCAATTAAATCTCTTTTACTTTGGAACCAGTTCTTGCAGTCACTTCCAGACTTGCTTAATCCTCATCTTTACTTTCTCTTAGCAGCAAACCACTGAGAGGATGCTACAGACAAAAGTGAGCAGAGTGAGGAAGCAGAGAGGGCTGTTTTGCCGAAGAGTAGAGGTTGTCTTGAGTGGATTTATGGCTAGGGAGACAGCGGCGGGAGGTGGGCGAATTGATGGGTGACACATAATCAGCCTCCTTATCGCAGCCCCGCAAAACTGGATTGCATCCAGAGGCTTGTGATCCGTCCGGATTTGGCTAATGTCTCCCACTCCTGTCCTGAGCCCCGACAGCTCTCCGTTATCAGGGTCCTGCCTGCTCTTGCTTTCCTTTCCTCTGACTGCTATTCCTCCACCCCTCCATCTTCTGCCTCCTCCATGTTGCCTGTATCTTGACAGTGTCAGGTGAAGAGGAAACTAAGGGTTTGTTGACCAGCTCTGTCTGTCCACCTCTATTGCTGCCTCATTTTCACTCTTCAGCACTATTTTAGCTTTCTTCTGTCTGCTTCTTCCTCTCCCGGCAATGTTTCTCTAAACATCACACTTGAGATAAATCTCTAAATTTTCCTCTTGAATCAGTACCAGCTGTTTACAGCATTGTTGGCAGAAATGGAACCAGACCTCCAATGTGTCACTGCTGTTGAAAACAACTAAATTAGCCTCTATAAACTCCTCTTGTTTGCATTTTGTAAGCCAACATGTCAGTTTTTGTCAGAGATATTTATTGTTTCGTGACTGGAGTTGCAAAAGCAACAGCTTAAGGAAGGAGTGAATCACAGCTTCCAGAGTGGTTGTGTTCACAGAGCGGTTTTGGGGGGGAGATGGAACTATGCTGTGATATAATGCTCTGGTTTACTCACACGATCTCCAGAACACCCCCCCCCCAAAAAAACAAACAAACAAACAAACAAACAAACAACAAAAACAAAAAAAGAATCATGAAATGGATGGCAAAATTCTTTTGGTACTTGCAGTATGTCAGTAGAAGGACTAGCTGGGATAAAACTACACTGCTCAAAAAAAATAAAGGGAACACAAAAATAAGACATCCCAGATCTGAATGAGTGAAATATTCTTATTAAATACTTTGTTCTTTACATAGTTGAATGTGCTGACAACAAAATCACACAGAAATTATCAATGGAAATCAAATTTAGTAACCCATGGAGGTCTGGATTTGGAGTCACACTCAAAATTAAAGTGGAAAAACACACTACAGGCTGATCCAACTTTGATGTAATGTCCTTAAAACAAGTCAAAATGAGGCTCAGTAGTGTGTGTGGCCTCCATGTGCCTGTATG
>VVHJ01057974.1:0-26586 GCA_015107715.1 Tylochromis polylepis | reverse complement strand
ATGTAAATGGAGAGTCCTCTTCACACACTAAGGTCAATTATGGTGTTCCACAGGGTTCAGTGCTAGGACCAATTCTGTTTACATTATACATGCTTCCCCTAGGTAGTATCATTAGAAGACATAGTATACATTTTCACTGCTATGCAGATGACACCCAGCTCTATCTGTCCATGAAGCCAGATAACACACACCATTTAGTTAAACTGCAGGAATGTCTTAAAGACATAAAGACCTGGATGGCCTCTAATTTTCTGCTTCTAAATTCAGATCAAACTGAGGTTATTGTACTCGGCCCTGAAAATCTTAGAAATATGGTATCTAACCAGATTCTTACTCTGGATGGCATTACCTTGGCCTCCAGTAATACTGTGAGGAACCTTGGAGTCATTTTGACCAGGATATCTCCTTTAATGCACATATTAAACAAATATGTTTACGCAATATCTCTAAAATTAGAATTATCCTGTCCTCTCACCCCAACCGGTCGCAGCAGATGGCCGCCCCTCCCTGAGCCTGGTTCTGCCAGAGGTTTCTTCCTGTTGAAAGGGAGTTTTTCATTCCCGCTGTTGCCAAAGTGCTTGCTCATAGGGGGTCTTGTGATTGTTGGGTTTTTCTCTGTATGTATTATTGTAGGGTCTACCTTACAATATAAATCTCCTTGAGATGACTGTTGTTGTGATTTGGTGCTGTATAAATAAAATTGAATTGAATTATATTTTTTCTTATTTTCTAGTTTTTAGTTGAGTGAGGAGGATGGACAGAGAGAGAGGACAGAGAGATTGTCCAAGAACAGGAAGAATTAGGGAGCAGATAGTGAAGTTATTTTTCACAAAGTGGTTTTTCATGTAGTTCATGGGTGCTTTGCATGTTTTCCAGTAGCATACTCAAAAGATACCACTGGACATTCTTTACAGAAAATGAATATGAATGGTAGCATTTTACAGGACTTATACCACTCTAAACATGGCTGAACAGGATGGCTGCCACTACTTTCATGTGACGGACTACAAATTTGTTCTCCACTCCTGTAATTGGGGTATGTGATGCTCTGTGCTGAGCCTCCATAATAAAGGGTGGGTAGTGTATGAATTCAAAAACTTTAATATAAAAAAACTCTATTGCCAGTTTGCTTCGTTAATAGGTCTAGGGAGTGGTAGGGTGATTTTCCATTGTCTGTACTGAATAATGCTACTTTAAGTGCTTGATGATTTGGTAGACTGCCTTTATGCGATTAAGAGACTGAAATAATGCTGAGCATGTTTCTCATCTTATCTGCTTTGCCACAAATAGTTCTTTAACTTCTTTAACGACTGAGCCTTTTTGCCTCGGGTTCGATAACTAAAGGCTCCACCCTAAAACGGGTGGATTAGACTGAAATCTCTGATTATTCACTCAGACATATTCTTAGACACTACAGGTATCATTGTAATGTCTATCCAACTGAAGTGAGCTTTGCAAATGTGAAAAGGGTTGATTACATTTGCAAACAGCATGTTCCCTAAATATTAATTACAAGGCGTTGCATGCATGACATTATTATTGGGCGCCGAGCCCCCCTAAAAGTTTGAACCTAGAATCGCCCCTGCCTCAGTTATTTTGGACTTGTCATTAAACTGGGAAAGGAAACAAAAGAAATGAATGAAAGAAAGAAAGCAAAGGAAAATAAGCTGCTTCCTTATGGAACGGCGCGTGAGGGCAGGGATACACCCGACTTCCTTCACTACAGCCGTTGCCATGGGCAACCGCTGCGTTGTCACCAGGCGTTGCACTCCAGCAGATCACATAGGTTGAACTTTTTCTGTCGTTGCGTTGTGTAATTTCTATAAACTGGACTAGAATGTAAACTCTTGTTATTGTCACAGTGAGTGACGCTGAAGTTAGTGGACAACTGAAAGCTAACCTTCATCTGGGACGAAAGCGGTAAAGTATGTTAATAATTCAGTTGTAATATTCATAGGCCTGTTACACATTATAGGGAAATTGCCGTGCAAAACTGAAATCACATTTTTATACTCAAATTTGAGCCCGCTGCCTCTCATCAATAATTGGGACTAAATGCTGGCTTAGGAAGTTTCTGGGTACGAACCCGATCCAGAAGGACCTACCGTACTCTCTGGCAGTGTGGAGGCGGGGTGGAGGTGGGCATTGTCCTGCTGAAACAGCCACATGGCAGGGTGGTGGCACACGTACAGGTTGGACCACCTCTGTCCAGTCAGATTTCCATCAAGAACAATTAGATAAGTTAGATAATTAGATCTCAGGTATATTTTGACATCTGATTTGTTTGTGGGGCTGTGACAGCTCTGAAACCAAGAGCACAAACTACAAGAAAAAAATCAGTAACATCATATCCCAATTCCAGCTACACATACCACACTGATATCTGTGTGGAGCTGTCATTGTCAGGGTGTACTGGTCAGGTGAACAGGTTTCTCAAAAATGATTTAGGTATTTGGTGAACTGCAAACATAACAGTAACAGTTAAGGAGTTAATTTTTTTGTTCATGATCCAGTCATGATCAAGGGATCAAGCTTGTGAGATAAAGTTTCATTCATTCATTCATCTACTTCAGTACAAACCAAACCATATTTTCTTTGGAAATTGATACACTCCTATTAGTGTGTCAAATCTACTTAGTAAAGGTTATTGAGATCAAGGTATTGGTCAGCTTTTGTTTTTGTTACTTAAAATTAATGTCGTTAGGATGTAGTCAAGCATCTTGCTCTAGATTATTTGCTTGGCATTTTGTTCAGGGAATAAATAAGTAAGAGTAGTTTTAGCTGTATACCTGTTTTATAAACATGTGTCAAAGGACAAAGAGTGTGTCATTAAAGTGTGCCTTTATACTGATTCTCTGCTTCTCTTCTGCACTACTGGAAGGCTGAAAACCATTCTAACAAAGGATATTCTCTCGTTTGGTGGTTTGATGAGGGTAATGGAGAGCTCTGTCTAAAACCTTCCATAGGTGTTCATCTTGCTTTAGATCTGTGAATCATATTGTCCTCATCAAACCATTCAGTGAGCCTGTGTGCCCTGTGGATGGAGGCATTTTCATCAGGATAAAAATGTTTCATCACAGGATAAAGTTGATCACACAGAACAGTTCGGATTTGCAGCGACTCTTTCATTCAAAGAGACAAGTGGAGCCAAACCATGGCGTCAAAACCCCCTGCACAGCACAAGAGAACGGCCAGATCCACTTAGCATAGCGGTCAGGGCAAGGGATTGGGGCTAGGATTGTGATAAGCTGCGTCCTCACAATTACACATTTCCATCTAGATGTAAAATGTCATTTGCTGTTTTTGTTCAGTGTTTTCTAGGGAAACTATTCCAGCAAAGTCTGACCCAAAAAGCAACATGTCAGAGAAGAGTGTTTGTAACCCAGCCTGTGATGACGAAGACATTTCAGAGAAAGAACAGGAAGAAGTCCTTGTCCTTGAGACTGAACCGTTGTCCAGCACTGATTCATATGAGGATATTAGAGTGCAAACAGATGACAGTGCCTACTACGTCACATGGACAGTTTACATAGCTCTAGCTGTTCCACAGGGTAAGACGGTCCACAGAACATATAAACAATTATTATTAGCTCAGTTTAGATCATCAGAGTGAGACTGGTGAGTTTGACAAGCACTATGTATCTGCTGTAATGTAGCAGTGTTTTGATTCTAAATCTCAATCCTGCACATTTGGCCTCTTTGCAGGGGAAGTCAATGCTCCTGAAGATTCTGAGAAAGCAATGAAAACAAAGAATGTGTCAGTCCTCAAAGCTCAGAGCTGCTATCATATTGAATACAAGTTGTTGCCAGGTGATACTGAGACGGTTAAAGTGGACATACTAGTGTTTGGGCCAGCAGCAAAAATATACAGAGAAGACGAGTGCAAGGTAAATAGGATCCTCTTTGCGTGTGTGTGTGTGTGTGTGTGTGTGTGTGTGTGTGTGTGTGTGTGTGTGTGTGTGTGTGTGTGTGTGTGTGTGAGATTAATGAACAATTCATGAACACCCTAAGTGGATGGGCGTATCCTCGTGGTGCAGAGTTACGGTAAATAGTTGACTGCTCAGGAGATGATGATGACTTTGAAATATGCTGCTGCTAAATACAACTTTGAGTTTGTCTAATGCAAAAATAAATGTGAACAGATTCTAAGAACGTGGCTTGAGGAAGATCAGATTTGGGTTGGCTGGGCCCAGAAGTTTAACATCAGAGTCAGCAGGGATGTGCTCATCAGTCTGCTTCCTCATAAGATCAGGCTTCGGATTTGGAATGCTAAGGATAAACTGTGCAGCCAAGCCCGCTACGAAAGAGTTAGAGCCTTCAGACTGTCACAGGAGCTGTCTGAGGATGAGACAGAGTGTGGTGAGCATCCATTTCCAATTTTCTTAAAAATGACCAAACTATTACACCTATTCAGCATAAAAAGAGGTTTCAGCTTTCTGTCCGAACCATGAAGTAATCGCCAGAAAATTCTATCCATCCATTTTCATCCGCTTATCCTCATCAGGGCCGCAGGGGGCTGGAGCCTACCCCAGCTATCACAGGGCGTGAGGCAGGGTACGCCCTGGACAGGCCGCCAGTCTGTTGCAGACAGATTGCTGTCTCTAACAAAAGAGACTGGCAACCATTCACACCCACTGGCAATGTATAATCACAAAAACTCACATATCAAATATGATACACTTGTCTTTAGAGGGATACAAATGCTTTAACCAGTTTGATTTACAAGGGGTTCAACTGATTCAAGAATGAAATTACAGGGGACTACAGAGACGTCTGTTAAGTAAGGAAACAGGGTCTCTGTGATTAGTCACCATCCAAGGCCCGGAAACCCGGTGTGAGCCATGAAAAACCCTCCTATTGTGTTACGGAATTATGAACCTTATATTTTTACTCAGGTTTTATTGAGACGATGGTGAACAACCTGAGGAGCCTGTGTGAAAAGAAGACAAACACATCTAAAAGACACAGAAGAAATTTTTGTGTTGATTTCAGTCCAGATGTGGGATCAGAAACAGGTGTGTGCATCGTGTTCATAGTAGTTTTACAACTGAATATTTTTTTGCATAGTGTGTCGTACTTTTATACTTATTAACGAATACATTTTTTCAAACAGGCTTTGAAAAAACCACGAGCGATGCTCATGACCTCGAGGTCAACAGAAATAGTGGCACTGCATCGTTTGAAATCAGCCCTGTTTGTTTGTTGGGAGGTGAGTCAACCTCATAATCACAGGAACAGCCTGGAAAGCCCTGCTGCCCCGTGCTGGTTAGCTGAAAACAAAGCACTGTTCCTGTTTTCTTATGCGAGTTTTCATTTTCTGACTGTCAGGTGAGAACTCACTGACTGAGAACATCCCAGTCTGTTCTGCTGGGGTTTTTGAGGTCATCTTCAACATTTCTCTGGATGAACCACTGATGTCAGACCAACTGAAGGTTGAACTCAATCCACTGGTCATCACAATTTTGTCAGCCACTTCACTGCCTTCATCGTCGGTGCCTTTTCACGTCCTGCAGGTGGGATGTACACATCGTTTTATTTTTTGCTACTTTCTATGTGTTAAATTCATTTCTTACTCAGTCTGCCGTTTCTGATAGTGTGCAGTGGTTTCAGCTTTCAGCTCTGAGTCATTTTCTGGATTATTTCTTTTTCAGGAGAAATGTATGCCCGTGTATTGCCAGTATAAGTTCCATAATTTAAATGAACACAGGACAAACTATCACAAGCAGGACACCGACATCTACTTCAGAGATGTGAATGTAATCTTGACTGGTTTGATAAGTCCTAAAGAGCTGTACGAGTTCCTGTCCGGCCCACCTCTGGAGATAGAGGTTCATGATCGCGACCGAAAAGCGGAAGCGCTGAAAACGTGGACACCTGGGACTGGGTCAGAGGATGACATCCAGTTCAGTGGACCAGTATTACAGCAGAAGTCTTCGGCCATTAATCCTCATGGTATTGCGAAGTTAAATCTCTCTGAGCTACTGCTGGGGAAGAAAAGTCTAAAGGCGCGCTTGCCAATTAAATGCAGCCCTTTGCTACTGGACAGGGAGCGAAGCCCACACAAGAGGAAGATGTCAGAGAACCCAATGCCACAAGGCCATTATTATGCTGCCAATTCTCAACTCAAAGTCAAAGTTGAGATAACTTGCCCACTCAGTGTTCAGAATGACATCTGTGATGAGGAATCCTGTAGAGGTCCATTTGGTCGTATTGTCTACCTCTTTAGATACGGCAACTCCTCTGTGATGACCAAGCTGAGGTCAGAGATACTACGAATCAATGCGGCAGCTTTCCATCTGGGCTCACGCTCAGTGGAAAATATAGAGACAGCCCTGTCAAATTACCTGATGAATTTCAAGCACAGTGAGACCAAGGATCTGGATTTTGTTTCAGGGTTTCATGTGATAGATAAGAAGACCCACATCTTTGTCCTTGAAGGGCTCAAACAAAAAGCAGTGAAGAGACTCTGGGAAGCCATTCCTATGAAGTAAGCCAACCCGTACTGTCTTGTCCCAACAGCTGGTGTTAACAGTTTTCACCTGTGCTGCCTGCTGGATAAAGTGTTTAGATTCCAATGAGGGTGCTGTAGTTTGTGTGATGTTTTGCAGGCTAAGTGGGAGTGAGGAGGAGCAGGTGATAGTGCTATATAATTCAAACCTGGCTTTCTTCAGACGCATCTATGACTCACTAGACATGAGCCTGAGTTCTATCCATCTGAGTCAGTCACTGGAGACCATCATGAAAAAGTCTCAGATCTACGTTAGAGGCACGATCCCCCAACCCTGCTTTCAGGCTTTGTCGAGGTACTCCTAAAGAGAAACTGTAGCCAAATTAGAAATATTTCTTTTAAGTGAGTAATGGTGGCAGGAGGATGAGCCATAAACACAAGATCCAGAACAACCTTAGCTTTCGATTTTATGTGTGTTTTGGAAACCGTGTTGTTACTTGGTGTGTGTAACTCCAAAGCTCAGTCCCTTTTTAAATATGATTTGGTCTTCACCAGCTTCTATTTGTATCCAGCCCTTAAGTTACAGGTAAAGGTAACTGCTGTTCTCTATTCATCAGCTAGTCCCCAACTTTTTTGCTCTACTATCTGGAGCTGTGCCGGTAGTCTACATTTGATATAGTAAAGGTTCGACAGTAAAGCCAACTGCTGTACCTGACAATCAAAGTTAATGAGAGTACACGGAGAAAGAACAAAGAAAGGTGCAAGCTGTTAAACCAGAACAATGAGCTGAAAGCTAGCAAAAATTAGCATATGGCTTATTGAGAGGTTCGCATTGACTGACTGACCTTATGCAGTCACTGGATGTTTTGGCATTTATAAATGTTTTTTTTTTTTAAATTTTATTTTATGCACACAGTGGCTGTGTGGTGTGCTCAGTTTCACAGTCAGATTCACTTCTTGCTAACCAAGTTGATCTGAAAAGACTTTAGTCTTTGGTTCTGTTGGCTAGTGAAGGATCCTTGGATCAAAATGAATATGTCAAATATAACACAAACAATTTTAAATCTGACGGTGAAAAATTTATAAATTGTGTAATTTATCTTTTTTCTTAGGTTAAGCCAGCTTTGTCAAGTAAAGCAGCTTAAAGAGGTGGTGGAGTACAACCTGTTCCCCTCAGCTGACATGATTCTCAGCTTGAGCAGTGTATTTGGCTTATATGCTGAGAAGCGGGAGCAAAAGGTCCAGGCGAACACCGAAGCGAGCATTCCCACTCTGCCTATCAGGATGAAAAGACATGGGCCCATCAGCACACATAACACAGAGTACATCAAATGGAAACAGAACAGGCAGCAGATGCCTCTCCAACAGCTGAAAGACTTCGTTCAGGTTTGTGTGTGTATCGTACTATACACTGACTTGAAGCAGTTTATTAACAGATCCAGTCATGTGTATCATTATATTCCAGGAAAATATTAAAAAGGTGCAAGAGCAGAGTGAGCAGTTGCAGAAGCCAGAGGCTGCAGTGTTAAGGATAGACCTGGCTGCAGCAAGAGCAGCACACAACTACAGCATCCAGACCTTCAACTCAAACGAGCGAGCTAGAGAACTGCTCTGCAAAGAGATGGCCAAGGTGTGTGTAGCATGCTGTCGCTGACATATCAGGGTATAGTATGGTACCAAGAAAGTACCACTGCCACTGCCAAAGCACTCTGTCTGCACAATCTCATAGATTTGACCAATCACTTCACAAAGACATAAAAATATTGTCATTAACATTGTGTTTTTCTCTTCTTCCACCACTGCGCTCTCTTTGAAAGAGCTACTTGTGATCTTTAATTTAAAAATAACTTATGAGCTGTGCTACACATGTGGCAGGTTATTAGCCTTATACATGATGTGCAAAATGTGATTAGGCAGAGCGGCGCTGTCCATCTCGCCCACTGTTTTCCAGATGGTGGGGATCCAACCGGCACCTGCACCTGTGTATGTTTAATGGAATAGATGTAATTACACACAGATCTAATCAATGTATATTTATGAGTACAACTTTTTTTTTCTATTAAATAACCTCAAAAAATTACATACTGTATCTTTAAATGTATTTTTCAGCCTTTTCTGACATACGGTGTCATTCTAGCTTTTATATTAGTGTATACATAATGAACATAATGAAGCTAAGCAATTTTTCTGACTGCCTCAGGTACCTGGGCGCAGGTTTACCTACAGTCAACAGTATAACAGTGCAACAGTGGAACCAGGAGACGTTCCATCGAGAACCAACGCTAGATCTTCTTCTACATCTACATTTTGGAATATTAGCATGAGCAAGTCCAAAGTGCACCCTAACCACCCAGATGAAGCTCGTGTGGAGGAGCTGAGAAAGGTACAGTTCATATGCAAGTAGTTTGCAACAGAACAGAATACTAGGTTTATTGGTATTACTATGAATACACGTGGGACAGGGATGACCTTTTTAGAACTGTTTACGTACTCTCTTCTTCCATGAGCCAGTATGTTTAGTTAGGTATAGAACAGCATTTAATATGACATGACTAATAATATTAGCCCTTTTGTTGCTTCGGTTGTCCTGGACACACAATTATTTATTGTCCAATGGCAGTAAGAAAACATGTTTAAGCTCTTTGAATCATCTTTCTAATCTTCAAAAGTTATGTGATGATAGTGTGTGTTTGTAGTTGATAATTCAGTCTGCTTCCAGCCATGGAGGGAGAACGTCCTACATGCCAACATACTGAAACCCACATTTTCACGAGACACATGGCCCTGGACTCAGCGCTCTGAGGACTTTGAGCTCTACAGGAAACCTCCACGATTCTTCAGCACCTCTCCTGTGACCATCTACCTGGCTGGTAGGGAACTTTAATTACTTAATAGCTGAAGTGCAGGATCTTTAAGTGCCTTTGAAGGCTCACTTACCCTGTAAGGAGTCAAAAGCACAACAAGGTTCCTCTAAATGTCTGAACTTTGCCAGCAGTCTAAGCATCATTAAATCTTTCTCCATCGCTAAGACCAGCCACGAACAAACTAAATGTGTTTGCAGATGTAGTATTTAAAAATGACAGGAGAATAAAACCCAGCATATTTGACCAATCACTGTGGATTCAGCGCATCCTCATCAAAGTTCCTGAACTCTTAGAAAGTGTGTGGTAAGTCTACGTGAATCTTTTTGTTTAGACTCTGGTTCCTCAAACGGAAAGCCAGATTTACTCATGTGCAAAACCCACTTTTAGGGTTGAACATTTATTGTCAGGATTTACTAAAGAGGCGCAGTGTGAAGTTTGCAAATGAAAAGCATGGACAGAGGTGTGTTTGTGGCTGGCCTCATTGTCTTTATTGCACATGTGTCTTCAGGGAAGTGGCACTTATGTACATTTCTTACTCTTTTCTGTAGTACTAGATCTGTTACGCAGTACCGTGCAAACGTCTTGAGGTGCTTGAGAAGCAGAACATGTTAAAACATACATGGAAATGCTTTATATGAGGCAAAAACAGACATTTCTCATCCACTTGGAAGTCAGTATTTATTCTTCAGCACAGCCTGAACTCTCTGAGGCAAAGTATCGCACACAATAATCAAATGTATGTAAAATGTAGCAGTTAATAGGACAGATCTGAAGTGCGTGGATTAATGACTGAATCTTACTAAAAATGTAATATGCAGCCTCACATTGCATGCCGGACAAAAAACATTTAAAAAAGTGTCCTCTGCCCCAACCCTCTAAGAACATATACAGTTTCAAATGAAAGAGTTTATCTTTATATGAAAACACAGATTGTCCTTCAGCTCCCGCTATTGTGAAATGCTTTGCTGCGGGATGGTAGAAATGAATGAATGGTCATAATTGAAACGATGTGGCTACATCTGTGTTTTAGTCAGCAGTTTGTTCCTGAGAACTAACCTGAGGAGTTTTCATTACATTCATCTTGCTATTATTGTGGAGTTCATCTAGAAAACAGGCAAAATCCATAATCTCCACTAAAGTAGTTAGAGTCGCAAGAAAAAGCTCACAAACCCCTCAGTATTTCTGCAAATATACGAGCTTCAAGTAGCAAGAGACAGATAATTATACTTGTTCATTTTTTTGAGTATAACTGGGATAGCTGTTGCTCAGGATGTAGAGCAGGGCCTCTATTAATTGAGAGGTTGGTGGTTCAATCCCTGGAGGTACTTCAAGCTTTGGTCTGACTGCTAAATGTCCTTGGGCATGCTACTGAACCCCAAGTTGCTCTGTGATGTGTCAGCTTTAGAGAGATGGGACTTAAGCATAGAAAGGATGGGTGAATGAGACATGTAGTGAGTGCTCAAGTAGACCACTATATAAGATCTAGTCCGTTCATCATTACTGTTTGTTTTTTTTCTCATGAACTGCTCGCTTCCTGTTATTTCTCAACACTTCTCTTTGATTGAGGTCACACCTTTGATTTGGCCAATCCAAAACATTATCTTTATTTTTCTTTGACCATTCTTGTGTGTTAGTCTGGGACTTTCTGTTCAGACTCCCTTGGCCCAGAGAAATATCACCCTGACTTTAACTAGTTATGATGTGCAGGCATGTTTGCAAATCCTTCTGCAATTCAACATGTCAGTCTCAATAGTTTAATTCAATCATAGCACTGAATTGATGCTTTTGACCCTTATTACATGGAGTGCCAACTCTTAATGAGCGCAATTGCAAAGTGTATATAAAAATCACAAAGAAATAGCTTTATTTAATCACTTTATTCCTAACACTTGTTTATTTTCTTTTTTGCTGAAGGTCCAAACTTCTCTTGAGATTCAGTTCACAGACACGTCCTGATATGTTTCTTTACAATTTAGAGTCAGGATAATTCGAAATGAACTGCTCCATCAATAACAGCGACACTTGCACGGCTATTTTTTCGTCTGATCTGCTGACAGACACCTAAATTCTTTCTATCACATTCTTACTCCACTGAACAGAACAGAGAGTAGCTTTGGGTTCAGCATCTTGCCCAAGAATATTTGGTATGCAGACTGGAGCAGCAAAGGGTTGAACCACCATCTCGCTGATTAGCAGATGACCTGTTCTATCTCCTGAGCTACAACCTCCCCACAGCACATCAGTTCATTGTGTATGGGGCCGCAGACCAGGCAGGGTGCCCACGCTGAGTCTTGTCCACTGCCAAAAGTGGTAACAATGGGCATGTGAGCATCAGAACTGGACCACAGAGCAATGGAAGAAGGTGTCCTGGTCTGATGAATCGTGTTTCCTTTCGTATCACGTGGATGGCTTGTGCATGTGCGTCGGTTACCTGGGTAACACCTGGCACCAGGATGCACTATAGGAAGAAAGCAAGCCAGTGGAGGCATTGTGACACTTTGGACAAGGTTCTGGTGGGAAACCTTGGGTCCTCCTTCACGCATGTGGATGCTACTTTAACATGTGTCACCTACCTAAGCATCACTACAGACCATAATCCGCCCTGTCACAAAGCAAAAATGGTTCAGGAATAGTTTTTGAAGCACAACAACGAGTTTGAGCTGTTGACTTAACCTTCCCCAGATCTCAATCCAATTGAGCATCGAGCATACTGGACAATCAGGTCAGATCCATGGAGGCCCCACGTCACATCTTACAGGACTTGAAGGATCTGTTTCAAACATCTTGGTTCAGATACCACAGCACACCTACAGGTGTGTGATGGAGTCCATGATGGTGTCAGGGCTGTTTTGACAGCAAAAGGGGGAACCAGCACAATATTAGGCAGGTGCTCATAATGTTGCACCTGACTGGTATCTGACCAAGAGTAGTTTTTCTATTTTATTTGTGTGAGAGGGTCCTTTTTGACCTTTCAGAATGGTGAAAAATCCCATTATGCTTTAGTTCACACGTGATGCAGACACTAACTCAGTATGCAAGCATGTCATGAAACCACAAGGTTTCATTTAAAGCAGTCCAACTGACAAAGTGCGACACTGATTTTCCTGATTCTGATGAAAACAAAGCATCCAAGAATTAGTTTGCAATGGAAAAAAGTAAAAGGAAAAAAGTATGTTGTAAGTGACCTATTTATGTGAACGTAATAATGATTAAATTATTATATTTTTTAATATTAGTTGGAAATTAGACACAGTGGTTCCAGTGGATGATGTATCCCAGCAGGTTGTCAGACAGAAATAAACAAAGGCCAAATGGAGGCGGTTAACAAAAACCACAACACAGCACTCAAATAAGGTTTTAAACATTCACAACACAGGGCAACATCTTTAATGCATTTTCAATAGACAGTTTTCCTTTCAGATGTAACTCCACCATGGAACTATTTTTCTGTGGTACAAAGGCAGATCTGTGATCTGTCCAACTAACAAAAAACGCATTTCTTAGATTTCAGCACTATGATATGAGTTATGATCTTGGGCGAGTTTCTCTACTGGAGTTATTGAAGCCCCAAAATAAAGTGTGATGTGAACCACGGCTTTGACCGGAGCCATTAATATGTTTGGTAACATTTAATGAGGCATACAGTGTGCTTACATTTCATGTATGTGTTTTGTTCAGGGACACTGAAAATTAGATATGCAAGTGCAGATCAGGGATAGCTCTCCTACTTCCCTCAAATACATATATCCATTATATTAAGTGAGACAGAGAAATACATTGTCACAAGACCATATGAAGTTTAGTTGAATTCACATTAGTGCACGTAATAATGTCACAGTTTGGTCCTCTTGTTGTAATTCTGATGGGGTTGAAATGTTGTCTTTTTCAGTCTGTCAAGTCTTCAGTGGAGCTGTGACGCACTTTTACTTTTCTCCACTCGCAAGCTGTTTGTCTGCAACTTTATTCCCATGTTCTCATGGGAAAACCAGGCTCAGCTTCATTTTTAAAAGTAGACAAAACTGGACAAAAACGTGGGAGCATGCAGCATGTGACTGTTACAGCCTACAGTCTCAAAGCCAACATCTAGCAAAGCGCAGAATATCTAAGAGTGGATTTTCCTATGTCTGTCTAGGCTGCAAGCTTTTTCACCGTACTAAAGGCCAGTATTGATCCATTTTGATTGAAGCTCCAGATGGCAGATATTTAAGCCAGTAGAAGTCTTTGCTGCTGAGTAACACACTCCCACACCGAGCTGGGGAATAAATTTGGTCAGGCAGAAGCTTAATTGATCTCAGCAGTGTACAGAGTTACTCGTTAATGTGTGCCATGTTAAATTTTTCCAACTCTGTTGTAAGCTAAAACCACACCACGCCTGTTAAGTTTATCAGCTGTACGAAGTTTGCACGATGAACTCTCTGGAGTTGTTGATCCACAGAGTTAAGCGTGTGTGCTGTTGATCCTCAGGAGATCATCTGCAGCAGGAGCAGCTCCAAGCAGCCAGAGCTCAGTACAGCCGCTGGATGAAGAAGCTGTTTCCTGACGGCAGCAACATCAACTCAGCAGACAACAGCCCCGTCCAACAATTCAAGAGTCACATGAAAGGAAACCTGGAGAGAACTCAGGATATACTGAAAGATCTGCCAAAGAAATATTCACTGAGGAAACCAGGCATGATGCTTAAGGTACAGCATTTTCACTCATTCCAAGTGGCACACAGAATTCAATACAAAAGAGTACAGCTCAAGGACATGAAAAGCCTTCAGAACAACCATGCAGACACATCAACTAAACCTGATCATGAAGGGAAAGTTAAGGTCAGGATTCCCATGATGCACTGAGTATTTCTTCTTCAGTCACCTTTCTCACTCACTATGTGTTAATAGACACATAGTGTTTTCCTGTTAAAAGGGAGTTTTTCCTTCCCACTGTCACCAAAGGGCTTACTCATAGGGGGGGTCATATTATTGTAGGGTCTGCCTTACAAAATATAAAGTGCCTTGCGGCGACTGTTGTTGTGATTTGGCACTGTATAAATAAAATTGAATTGAATAATTTCACTCACCAAATTTGGAGCACAAACTTGCTACATACACAAATATGGACTAGAGGTCTGGTTCAGCCCCTTAAATTTGCAAAGGTGGTACCTAACAGAAGTCCAGAAGCTAGTGCTTCTTGTTTATGAAGTTGCTATGAAAGGAGAAAGCAGCCATAGTGACAAAAACACATTAAGCCTAGATTATACTCCATTGTGGACACGGACAGCTGGGGATCCGATAGCCAGGTCCTGTCACGCTACTTTAATGTCCACTTGAAGTCCACCACTTGGGAAGCATGTGTAGTTGGTGCGATCTCATGTAAAATAACAGTTTCCCATACATTTTTTTTCCAGCTACAGCTTTATTAAGTTCACAAAAGTGTTAACAAAGATGCAACTTTAAAGGTCATTTACCCCACACATGCTTTAGTTTACACCTTGTATACTTGTTTTTCTTTTATCGTCGTGGCTCTGCTTGCAGTTAACCGAGATAACCTTTGAGCCAACAGCTGCGTTTTGTATCACAGCCTTTTCCTCAACTGTCCGTGATGAACGCGGCTGACGACAAAGCAGAGGAACAGGAGAGAGTGCCTCTGGCTCCAGGCCCATGCATGGCCTGCAGCCTGGGAAGAAACGCCTTTCCCAGACACAACTCTCAGTACAGCAAGTACCACTACAAGTGAGCTCAAGTGCAGTTTGAAAAGGCAGATACTGGAGAAATGAAAGAAAGATTTCTGAAGTAACACATGCTTTGTCCTGTTGCCTCTTACAGTGGATTCTGTGAGCAGCATTCATTTCTGTACAAGCGGACTGCCCTGCCTCTGACAGACAGGGAGAGGAGCATCTTCGGGTTTCAAAAGTAGCATTGAACATCAGCCATTCGGGAAAACCTCTAATAAACTGTACCTGGTGTAGCAAACAGGCTCATTAAAACTAGTATCTTGCAAAATTATTTATTATAGCATTACAGTTAAAGAGCACTTAGGACTGAGTTTCATGTAATGCCATCAGAGTGTAAGTCTGATCTCAGGCGCCACCACTGAAGTTACTATTATTATAAAACAGCTAATATTAATCTCTTCATGTTTTAATTCAATGTAAAAACAAGCACTAACACAAGAGTGGAGACGCATCATTGGGACTGGTCCAAATAGTCCAATCAGAGTACAGGAAACAGTATTGTGGTCACAGTGGAGAGCTCAGTAAGTTCTTTCGAGAGGGTGAGAGCAGATGTAGGCTCTGTTCTCCAGGACCTGTTTGGCAATCTTCTTGATGTTGGCATCATTGTTCTCAGGAGAGTCTGAAACGAATTGAGACGAGGATCACAAACCAAGCTGCACTCTCTGACCAGACGTAAACACAACACTTGATCATGGCACTGCTTAGCCCTGCATTACTTAGAGGTCATTAAAAAAAAATGTGCACGGTGTGAAAATGAAAAGCAGCGGGTGGTTCCAGTGTTGGTATGTGCTGTTTGGTGGGGAAATTCCACAACACGTGCAAATCTTTTGTATTAAGATGTTGCTGAAAGAAGAAAAAAAAAAAAAAATCCCACACAGATCACGGTGCTGTTCTCAATTACCGTTTTGTGTTGCACTTACATTTTTGCAGCTGAACCATCCAGTAATTGTTCTTAAAGAAGGCATCGTTGCAGAATGTGTTTGCAAGCAGCACCTAAAAAAGGAACACCGGTAAAAAAAGAATCCAGTTTTGACAGGACAACCATAAACATTTGTCACCTCTAGCTGCAAATATTGTACACGTAATTACTGAAAACCAAAGGTGGATTGCGTGCATCCTCACATTTATGGCTTTTAACTACAGTGAAGAGACAGCACAGCGCTGCCCATCTGAAACACAGAGGAGCGTTTCAAAAGAGGCTAATATGAAGCATTCGCTGCCCTCTTTAAAGGCTTTCTTTCTTAAAGTCTTTGTTTTGAGATTTTGTGTTGAGATCGCTGTTTCTCATTACACACAGGACTCTCCTACAGTCGTGTTTACACTCCGTCGTCCTGCAATTCACCTAAATCTGCTCCGAGAACAACTGCTGTTCAAATGAAGGCAGAGTGCCACAGCTTTACCTCTATCAAATAGTAAAGTGAAAGTAATAAAACTGACGGCGGGTTTCATTTAACAAGTCTAAACACAGGCTGATCAAAAGCCCAATTAAACACGTCAGCAATGGAGACTAAAGTAGCATGGAGACATGGAGCTGTTTTAATTGTCTTCAGAAGGAACCGCCGTGCTGCAGTAAGTGAAAACAGCCAAAACAAACCACACCAGATAAGATTATAGGATTTAATAGAGCCTAATAGTGAGGAATAAAAATCCCATTCATATTCTCCACAGGGACTTGATTATGAGCTGTAATGCTGGAACCATCCAAAGTAAACTTCCTGTGAGCTCTTAGACTGTGAAATGTGTGAAATGATGACATGTGCTCCTGTAGAAACCTCGTCTGTGTGATTTCAACCTCGTTTGAATGGTGATGCTGCAGAAAAGAACTAGTCTACCCACAAACATCAATTCGGCTGGTAACCATCAAACTGTGAGAGCACTGACTGCAATCACAAATAAAGCACTATACCGTATCAATAACTAGGCTAGACTTTTGTGTATACACACACACACACACACACAAAACACAAACTTTGTTCAAAACAATTACACAATGCGATAATGAAAAAGGATTAAATTTGATAAAGTTGGCTGTGTGATGCAATATGGGATTAGTAGTTCCCTCATTTAAAATCAAAGCTTTTTATGGTCATGATTCAACTTGTAGCTTGTCGGTTTGCTTCAAGGCTTAAAACTGAGTTTGTAATTCACCTCAAAGAGCAGAGACATATCCTGCTTTATACTGTAGTTCTGTGAAAGTCTTGAGTGTTTGGCCAGCAGCAGAGTGCGACTGCAGTGCGTGTTTGGGAGGTTCTGCATCTTGCTGATAAATCAGGAATCTCTACGTCCGGTCCACTTCATGTGTATGTGGCATGTGTGTTACTGGGGACCCAAGTAAGGCTGAATGTGATTCGTCACACATTGAGAAAGTTTGTCCGGTCAGGCCCCTTCAATGAGCTGTTTGAGGGAAACGCTGCCAAGAGAAACAACTTGTAACCAAAGTGTCCTCATGCTGATGGTCGAAAACTCAAAGTGAGTCCTACAGAGACAGCTGGACAAGTGAACACGATTTGATTTGAAGCTTTTCGTCTTTAGTTTCTTACGATAAATGACTCAGAACGCTCACTCGTGGTGTGGATGAGCAGTTCTCTTAACATTCGTGTTAAAATGTTGTCCAGAAGTGGTTGAAATGGCTCAAAATTTCACTTGCTGCATCTTCTTCCAACACTAATACACAAGCTGCAATTACACTCGTGTAAACTGCAATTCTTTAGCGACTCATCACACACGTGAAATTCTCTGCATCCATCCTCTTACAGCTGACACCGCCGCTGTAGGTGTGAGCTGGGCTGCTGCAGGCTCTGCAGTGAACAAACTCATGCTTATAGTGTGGGATAAGCGAGGCAGCTGTTTACTGTCGGCCTTAAACAGCGTAAACACAGAGGAAGTGATGTGTACAGAAATCCTATGAGATCGATGGAAAACTGCTCTCACTGTGGCAAACAAATGTGAATATTTATTCTGGGTGTGCGAGACCTCTAAACTGTTGTACGTAGTGGGACACACTTCCTCTTCATGTGCACTGTACATGCAGTACGTCCCATAACGGTCAATACGAGATTTCAGGCAGCTTGGTCGTCAGCCTATCTTCTGTGTGAGTGTGCACAGAGCGTACTAACCTCATGGTCGTGATTCCTGAGGCCGATGCTAATGGAGCGGCTCGCTCTGGACAGGACGGCTGTCATAGCGTACATGTGGATCAGCACGTCTGCCACCCTCTTCAGGACGAGCTGTTCGTCCACTATGGTCTGACATCATCAGGGGAGAGAAGGAGGGACATGTCAGGGACAGCAATGATTCCAGTTACCTCAACTTTAGCTTTTGTATTTTAGTGAGGAAAACTTGATCAAGTCACTGCGCAAGCACTGAAGAAGCACAGTGTTTACTAGCATCAAGCTTTATTGTTGCCCTGTTGCCATGGGTAAAGCATATGTGAATAAAACTAAAGAAATGAATAAACTGACGTAGTTTCCATTTTCATCTAGGTTTCAGAGTGAAATAGCAGCTTGGGGCTGACGGGCCCATTAACATGAAATGCTAAGAAATGAGCTTTTCCTGCATCACTACAGGTACTCACGCTACAGATAATCAGTCCAGTAATGACAGTGACTCACTATTACTGTACATGAGCATTTAGAGCACAGTTTGTTAGTCAATCACTGCTTTCATTTAGCCAAGGCTTTGATCCATAGCAACAATTTTCTACTTAAATGCATCAGTCCCTCCACCCTGCCTCCAATGAGACCATCTTCCTTAATAGCTTTGTCCTAATTTCCTGAAAATATCATTAAAGAGAAGAAATGATTTGCATGTGTTGTTAACCATTAAACTTTTCACTGCTTATTTTCTTACATGTAAGCAGCCCGAACCTCGATATTCAAACTCTTGGCAAACATTTAAGTACTCTGAGGAAAGATTGTGGGTGCTGGATCCAAACCAGTCAAATGATACAGGAACCGAGAATCTGGAAAACTATCCGGCTACCAAAAGGTTCAGAGCTTCTTTGGGAAAAGCTGTGATTACAAAAGCACAGTCGCAAAACACAACTGGAAGCAGCTGTGTAACAGACAAACACCGCTGATCATTATCAAACAACTTTTATATTCACACGATGAATGGGAAATTTGCTCATAGAAACTGGAAAGCGCTGTGCAGGAAAATCCCGCAGACATTTTTCCCGACTCAATCAAACGCTACCTTTCCATATCTGTAGAGCAGGCTCTCCACAGTTGACCCAAACAGGCCGACGTTCTGCTCCAGCTTCTTTGCACTGTCCTGCAAACAGAAACAGAAAATTGAAGAGCCTCAACAAAAAACACTTCACTCATCTAACACCTGCAGAGAATGCGCACCATCAACGGCAATCCTCTTACTTCCAAGCTGGGATGCACCACTCCATCTGTCCCCGTCAGGCCCAGGTCTACTGAAGCTCCAAGCGAGGTCCTCAGTTTCTTGCTGACCATGCCAATTGCAAGACCTATATTTCCTTTCTTCATCTCCCTGAGGGCACAAACAACCACATGCCTCTAAGCGCAGGCAAACAGCTCCATATTTTTCTTAGGAAGTGTGAACACAACAGAGCTAACAGAAGGGTCAACATAGGACTTAAAGGCAAAAACCTTAAAACCTCAACACCACCTTCAGATTCTTACTTTATTTTCCCTGTGAGGATTTTGCCAGCGTACTGCATTCCAGTGAGAGCGATGTACATCCTCAGAATTTCATTGGTACCCTGTGAGCAAACAGTGGATTTGCACTTAACACACAAAATGCTGTGGCACAAGAGCAGACGGGTGTCCTATGAAGCAAGCTTAATCAGATTAATCGAGATCAAATCAGAGTTTTCTGTGTCACGGAAAGCCGCTCTCTTTTTACCATCTGTTAAACCACGGTAACTTTCTCACCATGGTTGAACAGAACTTGGTTGTGAGGAGGCTATGCTTTGCTTTAAAAAAAAAAAAAATCAGCTGGAAGCGTGATGGTTTAACAATTTCTTATATTTACTGCATGTCTTAAGTGAAATGCAGATTCTCTGCTGGGGGAACACGTTTTATACGTGCAGGTTGTTAGGCCGCACCTCACTCACATCACAAATGAAGCCCAGCTGTAAAGTTACACGTACCAATTCGGTGATGCAGAAAATGTTTTTATATTTGATTCTAATCACAGAACACACAAACCTCAGCCGACCTCAGCTGCACAGTCGATAACCACCATAGTGAAACCTGTTATCTCTGACCCGGGTTTGGGATTTGCTGAGAGCCAACTAACGAGGAACGGCTGGCTGCGTTGAACTTCCCTCGCACTGTACCCCTCAGGTGTGTGTGTGTGTGTGTGTGTGTGTGTGTGTGGGACTGTGTGCTGTAGGAAAGCAGGGGAATTTGCTACATTATATATTCACATTTGAAACTTTCTATCAGTAACAGTGAGTGTGACTGACTGACCCAGTGAGGGGTTTCGATAATGACGCGTCTGGAGCTTTCTATGTAAAGTGCCCGAAGATGATGCATTTCACGTTTACTTCCAATTTCATCTATTAAGAGCTTTGTTTCAAAAGTAAAATATGCCACCTGGTGGTTGCTGACAGAATGAACCAGCTGAACAGTCCAGCATCTTTGACACAAGGTTTTTGAAAATGCTGGGATTCAAATTCCCAAAAAACAGCTAAAGACTGGACTTTCTATCACACACACCAAAAACACATCTGTTTCAGTTCAGTTACAGTGTAGCAGCAGCATTACAGTTTGGAAGATAAGGTTTAACAAATGAACTCTTAACAGTTTTTTGATGTGTCGTGGAGAGGATGGGGGGAGGGGGCACAGAGTTCATCTCAATTGTGGCTGGGCAAAAACATGAAGGGCAGGCAAGATTAGTTTTTTGAAAAGGAAACAAATACATAAGGTTTTACTCTAGCACAAACCAAGACTACATCTAGCCCTCAGTGTTTAAACACTCATGTATGAGCACCTCAAAGATGGGCAGGATGCGGCAGTCCCTGACGAAGCGCTCAAAGGGATAGTTTTTAGTATAACCCAGACCTCCGAGCACCTGAAGAGCCTCGCTCACACAAATCCAGCCTCCCTCCGAGCTGAACACCTGTACCGAAGATGAGGAACAAACACCATGAGTAGTTTCATAAAAGTTTCACATGAACACAGACGGCAGAGCAAGTGGTACCTTGACCATGGCTGCCTCCAGAGAACAGTCTGGAACGCCCGGTCTGTCCATCATCCCCGCTGTCAGGTATGCCATGCTCTCCATCACAAAGGCACTGAGAGCCATATTTGCAAACTTCTCCTACAGTAAGCATAGAAATCACAATATTTAGTCACTTCTGATCAGACTGGAAGGTGTCACAAGCTTCCAGTGAGTAGAGCATACCTGGATCATACCAAACTCACTCAGGCTTTTGTTAAACTGCTTCCTGGTAGCGGCATACTCAGATGTCAGCTCTACAGAAGGCCAGACAGAGAAGCCAGACTTACGAAACTTAAAACACTCACAACTGCTACCCAGTTAAAATAACAGCTGAGTGCTTACCTATCAGCTTTTTAATCATTCCAGCACAGGAACTGCCCATACTGAACCTCCCTGAGTTCAGGATGTTCATGGCGATCTGTCCAACACGAAGCACATGTTTACAAATATTACAGAACCTCTGTTGTGTAGACAGATGACGCTGGTGTTAGAGCTTACCTTGAAACCACCTCCAATTTCTCCGATCACGTTCTCTACTGGTACTGGGACATTATCAAAGGACACTTCACAGGCTGAAAAAGTCACAGCGTTGAAACATAAATGACACGAAAATGGCCCAGCGTCTATCAAACTGCCTTTAAGTGTTGATGAAAGGCTTACTGTTGGATCCCCTGATGCCCAGTTTGTCCTCAGGCTTGCCGCTGGTGATCCCTCCAAAAGCCCTCTCCACGATGAATGCAGAAATCTTGTCTTTCTTCACACCATCTACTTCCACCTCAGTCCTGGCGAACACTGTCATGATGTCTGCCATCCCGCCGTTTGAAATCCAGATCTGACAGCATGATTCAAGTCAGGAGCTTTAGTCAGAGGCCGAGGCGAAGTCTGGATTAAAACTTGGTGGAAACGGTTCCTCTCACCTTGGAGCCGTTGATCAGGTAATGTTTTCCATCTTCAGACAGGGTTGCACGGGTCTGAATGGAGGCTGCGTCACTGCCACTGTAAAGGTCGGGCTGAGTGTCAGTGGAGTAAAGATGGCTATAGTAGATGCCATCATCACTATGTTAAGGCTGGCTGATGCATCAAATTAGGTTTTCAGTGATGACTTTGGCTCGCAGTGTTTGAAAACAAACTCATTGTTTAGTTCAGCTCAAGCAAACATGACACAATGAGCCTTTATCACCAAGTGCTAACCAGAGGAAGGAAAAGTGGGATTTCACACGGGTTCTGTGGGTGTTTCTGTGGAGTCCAATCCAAGCTCAGAAAATCACCACAATTTGGGCCTTGTGAAAGGGTTACCACAAAATGGTAACCATTTTTACCATCACATTTAAAGGAAACAGTTAAAGGGCTCTATAAGGAAATCACTTCCCAATGACTTTCTAAAGTCACTGGGAAGTGATTCAATGTCTATGACATCAGTTTTTACCCTGATTAAGATTTTGGCTGGAATCATGGTGCTCTGTAGGGTGTCCTAAATCCTAAATCCGTTTGGTGCCCTGTGGGCGTTAACGCTCAGCAGTGACCGTGAGAATGAACCTGCAGGTACAATCAGCTGAGACGTTTATTTTCAGGTTGCTGGGTTTAAAATGTAAACTGCAGGCAGTTACCTGGATGGAGCCTGACGCTGCATTTACACCACACTGATTCTTCTCATACTGGGAAACTACTGGCAGTTGCCAGGCTACCCCCACAGCCCGCTAGTAGATCCAACTGTAGAGTAAATGTGATTTTTAGAAAAGCCGACATCCGATTTTGAGGTCAAGATCACCAGGATCACAACTTGTCTGAGATTTTTAGTAGCTGTACCTATGGTATGAATTTCAAAATCCTACGTCACCTCGTTCTCAAGTTATCGTGTTCAATAACTTGGGTGTCCACGCCGCCTGCCTTGCCACCCGCCCAGTGGGGTGACGACAATAACCCATCAACCTTTTACGGCTCAGAGGTAAAAGTTTAAGGAGATACTGTTGAGATTTGTTGTTGCCTTAACATTAAAGTAACCTTTTGTGTAAATCTACTTTGACTCAATATTGTTAGAAAAATATTAAACATAATATTTAACACTGAAGACATTTATTGTTCTGCTCTGTGGAACACTACAGAACCCTTATCTAACTGTTAGCTGGACTTTAAACATTAAACAGTTCTGGTCACGTGGGTGTGCCTGAATGTGCTGTTGTTATTTATTGGTTTTTACGTATCAGGGAGCTGACTCTCTCTTTTTCTGACTATTCTCTCTAAACCCTACAGATGGCTGTATGAGACAATCCCAGTAGTTTGAGATACAAGAACCAGGCCACATTCAAAGCCACTAAAATCACCTTTCTTCCCCACTCTGATGCTGGGTTTGAACTTCAGCAGGTCGCATTTATATGCCTAAATGACTCTGATATTGAGTTGCTGCCTTGTGACTGGACGATCAGATATTTGTTCTAATGAGCAGCTCAACAAGTGTACCTAATGAAGTGGTCAGTGAGTATAGAGATAATCTGTTATTTGTGTTCATCAGACTGTGCTTCGCTCTGCTGTAAGAGCAGAGTTGGAGCTACAGAGGACAGCACTGTGGATGACATGTGGATGGCGTTCTTTACCTTCCAGGCTCTGTCAGACAGAACGCTGCGATGTGCTCCCCTGAGGCCAGCTTGGGCAGATACTTTTGCTTTTGGGCTTCACTGCCTGCTATCAGGATACCCTGAGAGCCCACAAATGTGTTAGCAAATCCCTCCAGATTGTCCACATTGCAGACACAACTCTGTAAGAGTATTGTATTTTTTACCTTCAGTCCAATGGCTTGATGAGCAGCCAGTGTGACAGCGATAGAGCCGTCTAATGCGATGATCTCATTCAGTCGTGCATAAATGGTGTTGGATAATCCAAGACCCCCTGGGATTGAAAAACAAACGATAAACAATAAAAACAGACGCTGCCTTTAACTTGTGCAGTGAGACACAGTGGGGCAGTTTCTGCATTTCCATCTAGCGTGGATGTGTCAGAGAAACAGCTGTGGAGCCATGATGAAGTCAGGATCGTAGTGGCGTTTCAGGGAAACCCCACTACAGTTGACATGTAGCTCATATTACATTAACTTCAAAGTAATGACTTTCTGCAAACTTATTTGAGACAAATAAATACTACATGACGACTGTCAGCCAATGCCCCAGACACTCAACTCGCGGTCAATTTGTGGTTCAAAAATCTGTATGTGCAGAAGCTGTGCTGAGGCAGGAACCAGATCTACAGGGATTCACCCGCCTCGTATTAAAAATGTGTTTTCATGATTAGAGCTTTCTTCAGCTCAATTCCTGATTTTCTCAAATAGATCAACCTGTAGTTAGAGGCATTACACCTACATTAATGCCACCATCGTTTCTCTAACACTGACTCTGTGAACAGCACGTCACCTGCTCAGAAAAGCATTCATGCGCTGAGCTCAGACAGAGTGCCATTTGGATGCCAAGTGTGAGAGCTTAATTGAACCCCTTGTGCCATAAAACGCACCCAAATATATTGACCTGACACTTGAAATGCTGCTGATTAACATTGTAAATTAGCAGATAACATACTACTATACTCATAAAGTCATGACGTTAAGTAACTAATGTTTAAACTACGTTCAACCAGTATTTCAGTATTTTAAACCGCACTCTGGGATTCACGTCTCCATGTGTAAAACAAAGCTGTTTGTGGATTCTCTGTGCTCTTCTTTTCCTGTCTTCCATTTATCCTCAACACCAGACCTGCCATAGCAGATGGCTGCCATCACTGAGCCTGGATATGCCAATTAAAACGGAGTTCTTCCTCCCCACAGTTGCCAAGTTCTTGATTATAGGGGATTGCTAGGCTTCTCTCTAATACCGTACAGTTGTCATCAGCAGTGACACGAGATGAATGTTTTGTTTTGAACTGACAATGTTCTGGGAAGTTAAATCCCCACAGTGGGTGCAGCTACATATTTGATTTGACACAGACATAATGCCAGATGTCGTTCCTGATGTAGCCCTTCCATTATCCAGTCTTTGGCTGGCACTAAGGCTGGGCTTATGACCAGATGTAATACCATCTGGAAAGCATCTGATTGACAATAGCCTCATTTTTTAGCATGATAATTAATCCAAACACACTAGCAGCGCAGTAAAGCCATACCTGGATAGTGTGCACTGCGTGTTTGTCTATCAGTCATGCGTTGGCCTCCCCAGAGCCCAAACCCCAACATTATTGAGATCATCAACACAGAACAGAACAAAAGGCAGCCAACATCCAAACAAGAGCTTTGAATATTGTCCAAACAGCCCGGAGAGCTATTCCTGAAGAATACTTAAAGAAACTACAAGAAAGCTGGCTAAGAGAGTTCAGACTGTGTTCAAGAATAAAGATGGTCACACGAATATGGAATTTCAACATTACTGGAATTTTACAAACCGTGTTTGTTATGTTTACACATTATAAATGAATCTCTCCATGTATTTCCCATTTTCCGAGCAAAACGTAAAGAAATGAAGGACAGCTCCAGCACATTAGTGTAAATCACCAGCTTGAAACCATACATTATATATAAAATATGGATCCAGCCACTGTGACATCATGCCAAGCATTTTGAATGTTGCCATCTTGGTTTTCTGAAACCAGCTGTTATGAGCTAAATGTGGGTCTGACTGAGAAACCAAAGGTCACTGCACGCTCATGCATAATGACCTGTCAATCAACCGGTAGACTGGCTACCATGGATTTGCTGTGACTAGAACTAACATTAAATACCATCAGCAGGAGAGCGTTTGCTAAGATCAAATAGTAACAGGGCATAAATACAAACAGGGCCCTTCCTTTCATCTCAGAAATTCTTGAAAGAGTCGTTGTCAAACAGCTAACAGATCATCTGCAGAGGAATGGCTTATTTGAAGAGTTTCAGTCAGGTTTCAGAGCTCATCACAGCACAGAAACAGCTTTAGTGAAGGTTACAAATGATCTTCTTATGGCCTCTGACAGTGGACTCATCTCTGTGCTTGTCCTGCTAGACCTCAGTGCAGCGTTCGACACTGTTGACCATAATATCCTATTAGAGCGATTAGAACATGCTGTAGGTATTACAGGTACTGCACTGCAGTGGTTTGTATCATATCTATCTAACAGACTCCAATTTGTTCATGTAAATGGAGAGTCCTCTTCACACACTAAGGTCAGTTATGGTGTTCCACAGGGTTCAGTGCTAGGACCAATTCTGTTTACATTATACATGCTTCCCCTAGGTAGTATCATTAGAAGACATAGTATACATTTTCACTGCTATGCAGACGACACCCAGCTCTATCTGTCCATGAAGCCAGATAACACACACCATTTAGTTTAACTGCAGGAATGTCTTAAAG